>JAJONR010003319.1:0-78443 GCA_029582245.1 Solanum etuberosum | reverse complement strand
ATTCTTATTATTGTCATTATTGTTATTGTTATTGTTATTATTATTGTTATTGTTATTATTGCTATTGTTATTATTATTATTGTTGTTGTTGTTATTATTATTATTATTATTACTGTGTATGAATTTAAAATGATATATGCATTAGAATGTCAAGTTAAAAATAGGATATTTTAAATTTATACAAAACTGTCAATATAAAAAAAAAAAATTTAATCTATTTATATAGAACAGGAGAAGCAAGTCAATTTTGTGATGGTAAGTGTTAATTACTATACAATTCAAGTTTGAAATTATTTTAAGATTGAATTTTTATAAAAAAACAATAAGAAATTTAATTATCTTTTTTATCTTAATCACGTGGATTAAAATTCAAGTTAAATTGTTCAGCTATAACTATAGTGAAACTACAGTTCCACAACATTTGGTTATTTCAGTTTGAATTTATATAGAGATGTGAATTTTGAATTGTAGTTTTATAGATTTAATTTAAAATACAAAAAAAATATATGGATTAAGATGATAATTAGATTACAATAAGAAATTCAAAAATAATTTTCTATTTGTATAAAAGGAAATTAGAAAAAAATTGAATGTCGAAATCATTTCTTCGTGTATTTATATATTGAATAAATAATTGATTTATCTATCTATATTCAAAAATATTTCATATAAAATATGACATTATTTAGTAAATGTAAATTGATTATACATATTTTTATATTAAAAAAAGTAAAATTATATCAAATTAATTAGACATAATTTCTATTTATTTTTTCATTTTTTTATAACTTCTATTTATTTAAATTATATTTAAAACTTGAAAATAAGATCTTGTAAAACTGAATTGATAGAAAGATTAACATCTCTAATTAAGCTAGCTTGATAAATGTATTGTTTGATAGAAGAGGTCTGAGTCGTATAACATAAATTCTCAACACAAGAAGAAGAACCTCAAGACTTACGTTACAGCTAGTGTCACTTTAATATACATCATGAGGTTGATAACAAAAAATGTTATGGTCTTTGTATCCGTAGGTGGATGCTCCATCTGCATCAAAATGAAGCACTTGGTGGAATGCTTGTACGTTAATCCCAAGGTTATAGAAGTAGATTAGGTGGAAGAATTTGTGCGTGGCTATAATGACCATCACATCATCTGCCTCATCCACCTCCAAAACTTCGGTTCAATGCCAGCCTTTCTACCTAATTCTTCAGCGCGATCCACATAAAGCCCCCACCCACGGCTAAAACTATTGATGTATCGCGCAAGGAAGTCTCGATAACCATCCAGACCATCTTACCCTCAAGATCCTCCAAGTCCTCATACACCGCCTCCTCACGAGTCGCTAATTCCTCCTCATTAGTCTCTGGCTTATCCAACTCATCACCATCATCAGCTACAGCAGCATCTCCGGTCAAAGTAGCTGGAGGGATCTCAGAAGTAGCTAGCATCTCTGAACTAGGACCCTCTAGAATGTCCACATTGCCCCATAACATCGAAATGTCAGTGGACTTCAACTTGTCTACATCACACCGCAACCCAGCAACATCAACCTTCAAGGCTATCACATCATCTGACTGCCAATCACCCTGCTCACATGCCTCAACCCGCACGGTGAGGGCATCCAGTGCTAGGCCATGAGCCTTAATCAGCTCACGTTGTCCCCTCAGCTCCTCCCGAATAGGAGCTAAAGCAGAAGCTAAAACCCTCTATATCATACTTGGGACAACTGCTTCGACCCTCAAAGCTCGCACATCGGCTGAATGGGCGAGGTGGCCCATTTTATATAGCATGGCATGTATCAATGGGGGATGAGAGATGGAAGAAGGAACAAAAGTAGTAGGGGCGGAGGAGCTAGGCGTACCTGTCAGCTTACCCGCCGGAGTAGGATGAGTAGTATCAGTCTCCATAGCCTCTACATGGACAGCTGAGGATGCATCCACCGGTGCTGCCCTCCTCCGCTCAGACTTGTTCTTCATATACTCATCCTCGATCCTCCTGATATCTGTAAATGAGGTAGGAGTCACCTCAATATCGGTCTTCTCCATAAATGGCACTCCATCCTGGTGACAAAGATTGTTGATAAGCACTGGAAAAGGCAATGAAGTATGACTCTGTTTGGCCGTCATGGCCATCTCCTGATAAATAATGGCCCCCAAGCTTAGCCTCTCTCGATTAATAATGCACCCTAGAAGTGTAGTCTTCGGATGCCGGATGATAGACTCATTTTGGGATGGCATTAAGGTGTTGCTGATGAAACTGAAGCAGTACCGAGCAACAACATGAATATCCTTGTTCTCAATCGGGACCCCCACCTCTATCCATGAAGGTGACACATCAGACAGAAATGGGGAAAACCACCCCTTCAAGTCATCTAACGACTTTGTCTTGATAATAGTGGTCAAGGTGTGGATGACCCAGAATGTGCAAGCAAACAACTTATTTATGTCCGTCTCACTATACTTGAATTTCTTTCCACGGACCTCAAGAAACTCTAACGGTGCCATTGATCCAGCATTCTTCTTCTCTTTTGGGAGTAACTGTGCATAGATCTCGTAGAACTCTCTAACCCATGTAGGAACTAATGAATCTGAGATTTCGACTTATTTAGGGCTTTGTTTTCATAGTTTTATTGTCCTCAATGCCTAATGTATGCTCTAAACTAATGTTAAAGTTTTGATTTACAGCAATTAAGGCTAAGAAGCAAGGCAAGGATATTACCGGGCAAAAAGGAGCGAAGAAAGTAGAAGAAGTTGAAGAAAGGCAATCCTGGTGATCGCCAAGACCACTCGACGAGCCGCCGAGTGGCTCTTTAGCTCGCCAAAAGTTCCAACATGCCAGCCCTGGGGAAGAACCTACTTTGCGATGGAAATGGACAGTCGGCGTACCGCCGAACGGATTAGAGACCTCGATCTTGATCTCCTAAAATCACATAACCCTGAGGATAAAGAGCCAAGGCAAACCGGGGATGGAATGGAGCAATGGGCGCGTCACCGACTTGGTCGGCAAAGCTCGACTTACTTCGCCTAATGGTCCTGCAGGCCAGAATTTAAGAAACTATAAATTGAAATTTAAAATGCAGAAAATGGGAGTTGAGTCCTATCCAGTCTCGAATCCAGTTATTTTCCTGAGTTTTCCATTGTAGAACTTAGAGCTTTTGAGACTTGGTTTTGATGAATTTTCAATTGGGGTTTTGAATTAAGTTGATTTGAAGCATTGTAGAGATTTGGGAACCATTACCCAGTTCATGGATAACATAATTGGTAATTGTTTCTTCCTTTTTATGATGTGTGGCGAAAACCACAATTCTTGGGGTGTGATCATGTAATTATTTGCTTTAATTAGCTTATGGGTATTGTTGTTTACTGATTTAAATGCTGATTTGAAGTGGGTTTAATTGATTAATCTATGAATTGTAGTTGCAAATGTAATTCTAACTTAGTGTTCTGGGCTTGCTTGAGAAAGAGGTTTAGAACTAAGGTTTTTGATTGATGATTGTAGTTATTGGGTTGTTGTGGGTTCAACTCGAGAGAGTGAATCCTAGGCTCGATTCTACCTATCTAGCTCGAGAGAGTAGATAAATTGAGGTATTGGGCTGCTCTTAGTGCTATGCTTGTCGAGGTTTTAGAGAACTCACTTGAATCGTAATAGTTGTTTGAGAGAAAGCTATTGCATCTTTAGCCTCCCTACCCACTGAGATTCAACAATGGTTAGTAAACACCAATTACCCATATAGTGAAATTAGCCTATAATCAATCACATCCCCGAGAATTCCTCTCCACTTATTGATTCCCATGTTTTCGTAATTTCTATAGTTGTTAATTGACAAACCAATCCCCCCATCTTATATTCGTGTCACCCCTGTTAATTATTTAATTGAATTCAATAATTTCTATTCCTATAACCAATTAGACCACTTTTATAACTTCATAATTGAATTTGAACCATGTACCGCTCCTTGTGCATTCGACCCCAACTCTTTGTTGGATTTTATACTAGATTACGATAGCCTACACCTAGTATTGGATGAGGTGTAGTTGAGCATTTATCAAAAATTGCGCCGCTGTCGGGGAGTGGTGTTTTGAATACTCTTATTGAAGTTTAGATTGTTATCTTTTTGTGTTGTAGTTGAATCGACTTACCCTGTTTTATGTTTGTTATTGGTTGTTTTTGAACAGAGGACGAGATGAGTGTAAATGGAAGTAGCGGTAGCCAACTTGGCCACCAAGATGATGTCGGAAATCTGAATGATGTCAATGACCCAATTCAAGTGGGTGGCGTAAGTGTAATACGTTTACCTCCTATTGAGGGAAATGTTGTCTTCCACGTTACTAGCATGATGTTGCAACTCTTGTAAATGAAAGGATTATTTAGAGAGCTAGTTCATGAGGATCCCCATGATCATATTCAGAACTTTGTGGACGTATGTGGTCCATGCTCGTTCAAAAATATCTCATAAGAGTCAGTCCGTCTCCGATTGTTCTCTTTTTCTTTGATGGGGGAAGCTACTAAATGGTTAGCTGATCTACCGAGGGATTCCATTACCATTTGGGATGAACTTACTGAGGCTTTCTACATAAGGCTCTTTCCTCCATCAAAGATGATGACATTGAGAGATAATATTCAGGGTTTAAAATGTTTAGAAGGTTAGCCAATCCATGAGACGTGGCTGAGATTTCAAAAGTTGTTACTTCAATGTCCGACTCATAGGCTTCCAAATAACGTGTTGTTACAACACTTCTACCTGAGTCTAGACTCGGTGAACAAAGGTGTGGCTAATCAACTTGTCCGATAGGGTATTATGCAACTGGATATATTCAAAATGATGACCCAACTGGATATTTTATCAAAAAATGTGATGGGTAGTGGGTCGAAAAGTATAAATGTTGTTGGTGTTAGTGGGGTAAACCCCGAGGAGGCACACTTTGAGGCTCTATATAATGAGGAAGTGAACCTTCTTGCAAATCAAGGAGGAGTTTTCCGTCCGATCTATCCAAGACCGGGTGGGAATCCGGGTTGGAATAGAGAAAGGGATGATGGATGAGAGACCATGACAGAGAATGGCATGATCGTGGTGATAATTGGAAGGAACGTGATGGTGACAAGGAAAGATACGTTCCACCCCATGAGCGTCAAAAGCTAAAGGAGCAAAGGGCTGACCCGGAGAATTTTCATACGGAAGATATGCTTGCACGCATTCTCAATAAATGGAAGGTTTGGACAAAGTGCTTAAATAAATGAAAGAGGACGTCTCCACACTCAATCAGACGGTCACCTTTCACTAAGTGTCCATCAAACAATTGGAAATGCAAATGCTTCAAATCTCATCTCATTTGAACCCAAGGCCAAAAGGGAGTCTACCAAGTGATACTTTGGCTAACCCAAAAAATGAACATTGAAAGCGTATGCACGTCGTGCCACGACGTTAGATAAGGCGCTTCTTGGGAGGCAACCTAAGTCTTTATGCTTTTATTACTGTTGTTTGAATAACGGGTGTTGAATGTGCAAGTTGAAAAGTTGATACTTTTGAAAAATGACAGCTAGGAGAGCCAAAGGTCCAGTTGGTGACTTGCCGAATAGGTCGGCGAGCCCGACTTGGATCGCCGTTGGAACCACCTAGCTTGCTAGAGGTTCTGTAAAACTCAGTGGGCTAAAGTACCACTCGGCGCATAGCCGAGTGGGTCGGGGACGTAAGTCGTGGTCGCCGACTGGCGCGCGAACTGAAGAGTCTTTAAGGGCCAAAATGTTTTTAATTCAAAATCCCCCTCATTTTAATATTTTCGACTTCCAAACTTTCACAACCGCATAGTGTCTTGCTTTCGTACTAGTCTTATTACTTTTTGTGTGGGATTTATGACTCGGAGAGGATTTTTGGATTCATTGCTTGCCTAACATTTCAAATATTTCGGCATATAAGGCTGGTTTTTCGAACCCTGCTTTACATTTTGGTAAATATTGAATGCTTGATCGTTGTGTGGTTGTTCTCTGTGCTTAATATTGAATTGTTGAAGGTGTGGTGTGTTGTTTGCCAGTATTTAGTTTAAATCGTTGTTAGTTGGCCTTAATTTGTGTAATCCCGTGTCGAAGCATGTTAAAATTATTGGGTTGTGTTGAAATTTTTGTGGGTCTAGTGGGGGTGAAGTCTGAGTAACCCCAAATTGTGCTAATTGTCGTATTTCACCCAATGATAGAGAGGTTGACGTCATTCTTAAGGGCAAAAGACATCAAATGACTAATTTTGGCCAAATCGAGGGAAGTCTGAGTACCCCGTGGGCTTGGGTAGTATGGGTCTGAGTTTAGTTACATAGAACAATTGTTTAATTTTGTTTTATTGGGTTTTGGGTTAGATTTTGAAGGTCGGGGTTTAAATCTGGCAGGTTGGACTATTCGGCAAGCTGGGTTGAGCTCGCCGAGTGGTTCGGCGGTTTGCCTAAAGTCCGCTAGATCACCTTTTAATTCTCTCTTTTGGTGGTTTGAGTTCTGTAACTTTTGGCGATATGCTTGAGCTCTCCATGTTCACTCGGTGACTCGCGGAAAGGCCCTTCTGATCGCCCTTCTACGCCCCTAATTCCTGAAATTGTTCTGTAATATTCGGTGAGCTACTTCTAGTTCGCCGAATGGCCATGGACATCGCCGACCTATGATTATTTTTGAGTGATTTTACTCTGGAACTTTCGGTAAGCCCGACCTAAAGTCCCAGGAAGGAATCAACCGCCACGGAAGCAGGCACGAGGAATAGTTATTAATGAGGAGGCTGCTGCCTCCCTGGCCACAGCTACCAAACTTCCTTTAAAAGGGGGAAAGGGCAAGGGCGAGGGCCTTGTGCAACCCACACCAACGGAGGAGAGCTCCGACAGTGAGGGTATTTACACCACGTACCTCACTCCATCTGACAGTGAGGGACATTTAGGGGATAGTTTGCCAGCCTCCGTATCTCAACAGGAGGACGATCAGATCTTACAGGCTAGGAGAGCGGAGCTACGCTCCAAGTCTATGAATGATCCGTCTAGGATCCCACTGACTCTTACGCCTCCTCCTCCTCCTCCAGCTCCAGCTCCAGCAGTAGTGTAGGCTCCACCAGTTCAGGTTCCTCTTCCTCGGTCGTTCAACAGACTAAAGGCTGAGGGTTTGAGGACCATTGTAGAAGAAAAGAAGTTGTCTACCGATGGTGTGATAGACACGTCTCCTGAGGTGTGGAATACCCTGAAGTTTCACAGATTTGAGGTTTTCACTAAACCCCGAGGCCCTTACATCCCTACATGGGTCCAGGAGTTTTATTTGGCATACGAGGAGTTGGTGCCGAAGGGAAAGAAGAAGGCAAGTGCCTTCAAGCAAGTTGACTTTGTGGTTGTTCGGGGGAAGAAGGTAAAGTGTAGTAACACGGAGATCAATGAGGTACTCGAGTGTTCACGGGACTTCATGCATGATTACATTGACCTCATAAAGAAGAAGACCCTAGATGAACTAAAGGGTTGGTTAGCACCCTTCATTTCTGATATGACACCGAGGTGGATCGAGGCTGGTGCATCGTTTGAGAAGAACCACCTGAACGTGGCTGCCAGATAATTGTTCAGGTTCATTCGAGCACCATCATGCCTTCGCAGAATGAGCAATCCTCCGACATCCGAAGGCTGCGTGTCTAGGGTCTATTATGGATCAATAGAGGTTGAACTTGGGTCTGCTCATTGAGCATGAGATGGCCATGAGGGCCAAGCAAACTCAGACATCCCTTCCATTTCCGGTGCTGATTACTGAGCTGTGCAGGCGGGTCCGTATTCCCATGGTTGAGAAGACGGATGTGGAGGTGACACCCATTTCCTCTACTGAGATCCGATGGATTGAGGCCGAGTACTTGAGGGATGAGACTGACAGGAGGAGGGCTGCACCGGTGAATACGTCCGTGGTAGTTGATGTTGACAAGTTGCCGACCGAGGCAATACGACCCCCTCAGGCCAGTGAGCCTACAAATACCTCTGGTCCTTCTACTTCTGCTACTCCCAGTTCTACTGATGCACCCCTTCCCATTTCTTCTTCTTCTTCTGCTGCTGCTGCCGCCTCCTGACCCCTATCACCCAAGCTATGTTGTACAAGATGGGCCATCTAGATCATTATACTGATGTGTGTGCCTCCCGAGTAGAGGCCGTTGTGCCTAGGATGATATAGCGGGTGATTGCTACTACCTTAGCCCCGATTAGAGCAGAGATGAGAGAACACTGGTAATTGATTGATGGCCACAAGATGGCTCTGGATGCCCTGACAGTGAGGGTTGAGGCTTGTGAGCAGGGCCGGGGTGATTCTACTGCTTTGCCGACCTTGAAGCCGATGTTGTTAGACTGCGCAAGGATTTGGACAAGCTAAAGTCCACAAATTTACCGATGTTGTTCGGCACAGTTGAGATCCCTGACATCCCGAGCGCAGATGTTCCTGCCAGTACAGAGATTCCTCCGGCTCATATGACCAGCGACATTGATAGAGAGAGTGCTGATGTGGAGTCTGAGGCAGAGACTGATGAGGAGGAGCTCAGTGTTAGAGACGGTGCCGTGTATGATGACCTAGCAGATCAGGAGGGCGCTATGGTTGAGACAGTTGTGCAGGCATCACTAATAGAGACGTCTATGGTGGGCTCTAGTGGAGCCAAGGATGCTGCTTAGCCGGGAACTGATGCCCAGACAGATGGAGTCACGGAGAAGCATACTTCACCCCAGGCTTAGCCTGGCAGGATGATTCTTTTTACTCCATTTCTGTTACTTTTTAGACTATTTTATTTTTTCTTTGCAATTGAGGACAAATGCTAGACTTGTTTGGCGGGGTGAGGTATTTCAATACCTACCTCTTTTGGGTTGTTTTGTGAATGTGGATCGTATTTTATGTTTTATATATATATATATATATATATATATACGTTTTTGATCTATTGTGTTTGTCCTTTGGTTTTAACTGCAACTAGTTTTGAACCAATTTTTAAAATTTGCCACCTATTTTGTGTTTGATTATGGTTATTCTATTGCATTTTTGAGTGTCGGTTGTGGTCAATACCGATGACATGAATAGTGCTCTCAATTGAACGATATGAATGTGCGGCTACGATGAGGCGAACTGAGTTACATAGGTCATATGTGAACTCCTAGCATCTTGTTGTGACTAGCCGGTTGTCGAGTCGATCTCTTCTGATGATCATTGCACGCTAGCTAGAAAATGTAGAGTCTTGTTTGATAATTGTATCGAATGCCATGTGTGGTGAGGTTGTCTTGAATATTGTGCTTGATGATGCCTAGAACTTGCCCCGTTAGTCCAATTGATTGATTGAAGCAAGCGATTGAAATTATCTTAGGCAAAATTTGTGAAGAGTGAACCTAAATTGATAGTATACCTCTTTGTGGCCACCTTGTAAGAAGTGTGAACCTAGCTTGGCACCCTTTTGAACCTATCCTTTTCTTTGGAAGAAACTTTAACAACTTTGACCTTTTTGTCCCATCACGTATAACCTTCATGAAGTATTGGTTTGTTTCAATAGACAACTTAGGCCAAAAGCCTAAGTTGGGGGTGTGGTGAGAAAGAAGGAAATCAAGTAATGTGAAAAATCTCCCTTTGAAGGATTATGTTGAAAAACATGGAACCCCTGCATATAAAAAAAAAAAATTAAAAAAAAAAAAAAAAAAAAAAAAAATCCTGAAAAAGAGAAGAGTTTGTGAAATAAAATGCGTGAAAGGAGCAAAAGAAATGGGGTATCCAATGAGTCATGCTTAAATTAATAATAGGGTGGATTGTGAACATTTTAGAATGTGAAAGAGAAGGAGAAAAAGTGATTTACAGGCCATACTTCATGAAGGTAGAAGCCACTAAGCCAAAATGATCATACCTTCGCACTCAGCCCCGTTACAAGCCTTGAAAGACCTTTGTGATCTTGAGTAAGCTGAAAATAATGTTGATTGGAAAACAAGGGCAAGTCTATGGGTAGAGTCATGCATGTGTTCATCTTTGTGAGTGTGAGATTTGTATTTGATTTTGAGATTATAAATTGTTGATAAATTTTCTGTGAGCATGGAATAATTCTTGGTGTGAGGGCATTTTAATGCTTTTGTTGAGCTTGAACTTGCATTTGCATTTGAAGCAAGCATTGTGAGCTTGAGTCTATTTGATAATGGTTAGTCACAATTTGAAACTTAGAGTACATATATGAACATTGCATGCGAAATTTGAACCTCTTGTGTGCATTTGTGTTGAGCCTTGAGTAGCACTGTTTGTAGACATCCTTGTTGAACTAATTGATCTTGAGTTTTACTTATGGACAAGAAAAAGTTTAAGTTGGGGGTGTTGATGAATCTGAGATTCCGAGTCATTTAGGGCTTTGTTTTCATATTTTATTGTCCTCAATGCCTAATGTATGCTCTAAACTGATGTTAAAGTGTTGATTTGCAGAAATGAAGGCTAAGAAGCAAGGAAAGGACATTACCGAGCAAAAAGGAGCGAAGAAAGCGGAAGAAGTTGAAGAAAGGCAATCCTGGTGATTGCCAAGACCACTCGCCGAGCCGCCGAGTGGCTCTAGCTCACCAAAAGTTCCAGCATGCCAGCCCTGGGGAATAACCTACTTGGCGATGGAAATGGACAGTCGGCGTACCACCGAACGGATCGGCGACCTCGATCCTGATCGCCTAAAGTCACAGAACCCTGAGGATAAAGAGCCAAGGAAAACCGGCGATGGAATGGAGCAATGGACGCCTCGCCGACTTGGTCGGCGATGCTCGACTTACTTCTCCTAATGGTTCTGAAGGAAAAAAATTGGGAAACTATAAATTGAAATTTAAAAAGCAGAAAAAAGTAGTTGAGTCCTATCCAGTCTCGAATCCAGTTTTTTTCATGAGATTTCCATTTTAGAACTTAAAGCTTTTGAGACTTGGTTTTGAGGAATTTTCAATTGGATTTTTTAATTAAGTTGATTTGTAGCATTGTAGAGATTTGAGAACCATTACCCAGTCATGGGTAACATAATTGGTTATTGTTTTTATCCTTTTTATGATGTGTGGCTAAAACCCCAATTCATAGGGTGTGATCATGTTATTATTTGCTTTAATTAGCTTATGGGTATTGTTGTTTACTGATTTAAATGCTGATTGAAGTGGTTTTAATTGATAGCTGTGTATTAATCTATGAATTGTAGTTGCAAATGCAATTCTATCTTAGTGTTTTGGGCTTGCTTGAGAAAGAGGTTTAGAACTAAGGTTTTCGATTGATGATTGTAGTTATTGGATTGTTGTGGGTTCAGCTCGAGAGAGTGAATACTAAGCTCGATTCTACCTATCTAGCTCGAGAGAGTAGGTAAATTCAGGTATTAGGCTTCTCTTAGTGCTATGCTTGTCGAGGTTCGAGAGAACTATCTTAAATCGTAATAGTTGTTCAAGAGAAAGCTATTGCATCTTTAGTCTAGCCTACCCACTGAGATTCAACAATTGTTAGTGAAATCCAATTACCCATATAGCGAAATTAGCCTATAATCGATCACATCCCCGAAAATTCCTTTCTACTTATTAATTCCCCTGTTTTCGTAATTGGTATAATCGTTAATTGACAAACCAATCCCCCCATCTGACATTCGTGTCACCCCCTTTTACTTATCCAATTGAATTTGATAATTTCTATTCCTATAACTAATTAGACCACCTTTGTAACTTCATAATTAAATTCGAACTTGTACCGCTCCCTATGGGTTCGACCCCAACTCTTTGTTGGGTTTTATACTAGATTATGATCGCCTACACCTAGTATTGGATGAGGTGTAGTTGAGCGTTTATCAGGCACATACGAATTCCGAGGCTTTGGGAATTACTCAAATTTTTGGAACCTGAGATATCTGTCCACTACCCCATTTGTGGACAACCTCTTCTCCTCTAGAATTGTTCGCATACCTGCAGCCTTCAGCCTGTTCATAGAGTGTGGCGGAGATGCTTGAGCCGGAGGCACTTGTGGTGCCTGTTCTTCTTCCTGTGCTGGATGTGGTGGAGGTGTCGGGAGTGCCTGAAGTCTTGCGGGTTCATGCAATGCCTTGGAGCGCAACTCAGCACGTCTGTGCTTTAATGTCTAATCATCTGCTGGCTCTGACTCATAGGCTGGAGTCTTAGACCCCGCATCATCCTCACTCTCAGAACTGAATGTGGTGAGGTGGGTGGAATATACACCCATGCTGTCAGAGCTAGACAAGCTCGAACTGGGTCCCGCTGGTTGCTTTCCTTTTAAGAAGGTCAAGGTCTAGTAGGTTGAGGAGGGGCAACTTCAGCAGCAATCATTAACCCTTTTGCCCTTGATCGGCAAAGTGAAGGTCGCCGAATATCACAGAATAATTTCCAAAAACTGGGCTTCAAAAATGCTAGGTCAAAGTTATTCGGCGAGTCGGCGAGTCGGTGATTTGGTGAGTCAACTCGGTGAGCACATGCGTATTACCGAAAATCACATAGTAATTCAACACTAAATCAGGTCAAATATGCGATGGAGAGGACATTCAGCGAACCACTGAGTCACTCAACGAGCTCGACTTATCTCGCCAAATGGCCCAGCATGTCAAATTCGAAGCCCAATTTTCAAATTTTCAACCATCAACCTACGACAAAGCAATTCACACACAAACCTACGCAATTTAGGCCTACCCACTAAGCAATTTCAATCTGCGGTACTCAAATTTCCCCCAATCTAGCCAAATTCAACCAAAACGACGACTTTGCCCTTAAGAAAGACGTCACCCAATATATCATTTGGAAAAATCAAGTAGTTTGGTTGAAATTGGGCTACTCAGACTTCACCCACAGAAAACCCAATATGCACAACCGCAATTTACACAATTTAGACACCAATAGCAAACTTATTTAGGCTACACAATTTATCAGACAAGATTGATTTCAAATTATAATTTAAAAAGCAATTAGGCACACAATAGATCCATTTACTACTCAAAATCATGCTCATTATACATTATGAATTTGATGCTAATTCACAAAACCAACCTCAATTGAAGACACAAGAAAATATGTAGGCAAAGAGGCAAAGGGAGGAAAGCAACATGTTTTGATCACACAAAGGCACCCACGAATATTTATGGAAGAACTAAGATCTAAAATGTAATTCTGAGAGTGTAAGAGTCGAAAGGTCCAAAATAAGGAGAGTTTTTGAATTTTAAACGGTTGAAATGCCATGACCCTTCAGTTCGCACCCTGTTCGGTGAGGTTCACTAACTTCGCTGATCCACTCGGTGAGTGGTCGAGTGGACCTTGGCCTGTCGAGGTTTACAGAATATGATCCCTTCAAGTGGTCCAAAGGGCAATCGAAATTGGGCTCACCAAACTACTCGGTGATGCGACGAGTGGGTTCTGAGCTCGCCCATTTGCCTATTTTTCCCAAAATTCAAATTTTCAACCTGCACATCCAACAAACGTTATTCAAACTATACAAAATAAAACTTGGGTTGCCTCCCAAGAAGTACCTTATTTAACGTTGTGGCACAACGTGGTCATGGGATCATGCCTCATTTTCAGGTTCACCAAAGTATCACTTAGGAGCCCCCCTTTCGACCTTGGATTTAAATGAGCCGAGATCTGACCCATCTGTGTTTCCAACTGCTTAATGGATACCAAGTGTGATGTGACAGTTTTGTTAAGAGAAGAGACATCATCTTTCATTTCCTTTAGCACCTTTTCCGATCCTTCCACTTTGTTCAGAATACAAGCTAGCATATCTTCGGTACGGAAGTTTTCAGGATCAACCCTTGGTTCTTTTGGGTTTTGATGCTCATGGGGAGCTGCATAGCGATCTTTGTCGCCATCTCGATCCCTCCAATTTTCATCATGGTCACACCATTCACGATCTTGATCTCTCCGACTATCATCGCGATCTCTATTCCAACCTTGATTACGGCCCGACCTTTGATAATTCGGACGAGAACCTCCCGCTTAGTTTGCTTAGTATTGCACTTCTTCATTGTACATGGCATCAAAGTGTGATTCATCAGGGTTTACACCACTATCAGTACCAACAATATTTACAGCCTTGTGACCACTTCCCGTGACATGCTTCGTCAATATATCCATTTGGGTCATCATCCTGGCCATGTTTTCATCTTGCTCTTGATTCTTTTCCATTTGTTCCTTTGTCAACCCAAGATTCAAAGGAGACACCTGATCTTCTCTTGTGTACCAGGCACAATTAGTCTTCTTCATCTCATCAATGAGGGTTGATGCTCTGTCAAATGGATTTCTCATGATTTCACCTCGGATGAGTTGGTCTCTGAAACCTTTGTTAACTGTGTCGAGACTCCGGTAGAAATATTGCAATAACACATTATCCGCCAACCCATGAGTAGGACATTGAAGCAACAACTTTTAGAACCTCAACCATGTCTCATGGATTGGTTCGCCATCAATACGATTCAAGTTCTGATTATTATCCCTCTACTTGACCATCTTCTAAGGAGGGAAAAATCTTTCGTAAAACACCTCTGTGAGCTCCTCCCAAGAAGTAATCGAATCCCTTGGTAGTTCGGTCAACCACTTCATTGCTTCCCCCATTAAAGAAAAGGGAAACAAACGGAGTCAGACTGACTCTTGAGTGATGTTCTTGAAAGATAACGGAAACACACATCCATGAAGTGTCGGATGTGGTTATGAGGGTCCTCAGGAGTAAGTCCTCCAAAGAGACCCTTCATTTGCAACAGCTGCAACATTGTTCTGGTCACATGAAACACCGCATTGCCCACAGTCGAAGGCAATCGAATAACACCTGCACTTCCCAACTGATTCTCCTTGATATCATGCAAATTTCTGATGTCATCATTGTTCCCAAGTTGACTGGCATTGCTCCCATTTACACTCATCTCTTCACCTGTTTTAGAGCAGCTAACAAGAACACAAATAAGATAATTTAACTATAATAAAATTAGTTCACGACTATACTTCAAATAAAATAATTCTAAATATAACTTCCCGGAAGCGGCGCCATTTTTGATAACGCTCAACTACACTTCATCCAATTCTAAGTATAGGCAATCGCTAACAAGTATACACCCAACTAAGAGTTGGGGTCGATCCTACTGGGAGTGATACGATAAAGAATTCAATTATGAAGTAAAATTGTCTCCTAATCGTTTGTAGAAGTAAAGATTTCACAACATTAAAATAAATCACAAAGTTTTAAAAATTAATATCAAATGGGGGGGTTAGGGTAACCAACTTAAGACAACTAACACGGGAAGTAAACAATTAGAGATTGGACCTTAGGAGTGTGATAATTTGAATGCTAATTTCACGTAATGGGTGGTTACTACTTACTCAAAGTTGTTGCATCTTAATGGGTAGGCTAGGTTTTAATTACAATAGCAATTTCTCAATCAGCTATTGCGTTACAAGTGAGTTCTCTCGAACCTCAACAAGCATAACACAACAAAACAACCAAATTCCTTAATCTACCCACTCTTTAAGGCTGGGTATGTAAAGACGCAATCAAACTCACTTTCTGAAGCTACATTTTATAGATGCAATCAATACAATCATCAATTAATTATTCCACTCTATCACCTATTTCTAGAGCAAGAATAGAGAACTAAGCTAGAATTGACTTTTCAACTTCAATTACTCAATTAAAACATGAACAAATAACTGAACCCACTTCAAAACAACAGTAAAATCAACAACTAACAACACCCATTAGCTAATTGAGACATTCAACTACATAATCACATCCCTAAGATAAGGGGTTTTAGCTAAACATAGTGAAAGACAAGAAATCGTTACCAAAAAGGATTTCCATTTGATTTTCTAAAGATCTGCAATCCTCAAACGTCGAAATCCAAGCTAAAATTACGATCTTCGAATCTCAATCCCAAACAAAATACAAAAAATTGTAAAGACAATGTTCTAGAATGTAAAAACTCAAAAACCCAAAGGTAAAAACTGTGGGAACTCCTTTTTTTTCTTTTAAAAATTGCATTTATACGTTATCAAAATTTTAGCACGGAGTCAACTCTGCGAAATTAGTCGAGCTCGGCGTCCACCGAGTTTCTCCTCTTCTCGCCTTTTGGTTTGCCTATTTCATCAAATTATTCTGGAAGTTTTGGCGAGACTGATCACCATCGCTGATCTCTTCGGCATGTCACTGAATTGCTTGTTTTCTCCCCAAGTTAGTTTTGTCCATGGGTTGTTTTGCTGGAACTTTAGGTGAGCTGAAGTTCCACTCGGCAACTCACCGAGTGGCTTTGGCGAGTTCCACCTTGCTTTCCTTCCACTTTTTCACTCCTTTTTGCATCATAGTGTCCTTGCCTCACTCTTGAGCCTTCATTATTGCACATCAACATATTAACATCAGTTATGAGTGAAAATTAGGTATTGAGGACACTAAATCCTTGAATAATAAATCCTAAATGAGTCAAAATCCCAACTCATCACTCGGTGACATTAGTCGGGCTAGCCTAACCTGCTCAACGAATCGCCCTTCTATCCTCAACTCGCTCTGTGATGCTCTAGGTTTCAGGTGTTTGAACATCAGTTGGAAAACTCGATTGAGTCAACCTTTCTTATTTGGCGAATCACCGAATACCACCTTGGTTCACCTTTTGAGAATTCAATCTGTTCATTATGCATTGTCGCTTTGGCCGAGTGCATCAGAATCACCGTTCGCATTCCACGAATCACCGTTCCTACTGGAGTCCGTTGACCTTCTTTGATAAACACAAGTTCTATGTAATGTCAATTTGGGTGAGGTCGTGCTCAGTTGGCAATCTATCCTTCTTGTTAGGCGATCAATAATGTTTACTTTTAACTTCTTTTTTTATTTTTTTGTCATTCTTTAAAACATCAGTCCTTGCCTTTTACAATTGCCTTCATAACTTCAAATCATCAACATTCTATTAAAATAAGACAAAATTAGGCATTGAGGATATTAATTATTGATCTAAATAAACCTTAAATGAGTGCAAATCTAACACTCATTAGGTACTGAATTGGACCCTTTGATGGAGTCATTTCCATTATTTCTTGTGTGGGTCCCATGATTCCTATTTTGATTCCAAAGTTAGTCTATCTTTATTTTATGTGGTTTCAGTATTTAAAAAACCGTATTAACATTATGATCATATTTTTAATAGCGTGGCAGTATTCTAAGCACGTACGGAAAGGAACGGCTCTAGAGGGGTAATTTGGAGCACACACGAATAGCCTTATGGTAGGCTACGATTTACCATTCCTCTGTATTGAGCTTGAATGTGTGAAATCATACTGATTCGAGTGAATTGGGTTGGGTACCCAGTCTTTCATGATACATTACTTATATACAATGTTTTAGGCTTGATTCAAGAATTTTGAGATTTATGAGCATACTAGTCTGGTTATGTGATCATGGTTATCTTGTGATTTGAATTGTGTGTTGTTGTTGTCTCATATTTGTGAATGTTTTTCCTTAGTCTAGGCTTAGACTAGTGATTTCCATAGACTTTCAATATTTGTAGCCTTGAAGCCTTGTTTCATCTTTACCATCAGTTGAGGATTAGGGTAGTGGATATCCCTAAGATTGCATTTAGGACTTAATATGGCCACTCTAAGTTCCTAGTGATGTCTTTTTAGTTGACTAATTCCCCTATTGCCGTCATGGGCTTGATGACGCGGGTGTTCGAGCTCTATTTCAATTTTTTTATTGTGCTCATAGATGATATTCTGGTATACTCATGCAGTGAGAGTGATCATGAGCAGCATTTAAGGATTGTGCTCCACACTTTGAGAGATCAACAAGTTTATGCCAAGTTCTCGATTTTGAGTTTTGGCATGAGCATGTAGCATTCCTGGGGCACGTGGTGACCAAGGATGGCATCACGGTAGATCTAGTGAAGATTGAGGCGATTCCTGAATGTGCTAGGCCTAAATTAGTTACTGAGGTACGGAGCTTCATCTAATTAGCAAGCTACTAGAAATGGTTTGTTGAGAGCTTCTCAATCATTGCAGCACCTTTAACCTGGTTGAATCACCTTGATGTGCATTTTGAGTGGTCTAAGGAGTGTGAGTTGAGCTTTTAGAAGCTCAAGGAGTTGTTGACTCCTGCTCCTATATTGACTCTTCCAGTTCAGGGGGAGGGCTTCACGGTTTGTTGTGATGCATCTGGTGTCGGTTTTGGTTTTTATGATGCAACGAGGCCAAGTTATTTCCTATGCATTGAGACAACTTAGACGACATTATCGCAACTACCCCACCCATGGCTTGGAGTTGGCAATGGTAGTTTTCATGCTTAAGATTTGAGGCACTACTTGTATGAAGTTCATTGTGAGATGTACACTGATCACAAGAGTCTTCAGTATATTATGAGCCAGAGGGACCTTAATTTGGGGTAGCATCACTAGATTGAGCATTTGAAGGAATCTAACCTCTCAATTCTCTACCATCCGAGCAAGGCAAATATAGAAGCGGATGCCTTGAGTCAGAAGGCAATGAGTATGGGCAGTATAGCCTTCATATCTATTGTAGAGCATCCCTTAGCTCTGGACATTCATTTCTTAGCTGATTGGATGTCTCAGATTCAAGGTGTGTTTTAGCCTCTGTGGGAGTTCAGTCCTCTCTTCTTGATAAATTATGTAGCCTCAAGTTTAAGGATGAGACCTTGGTGGAACTTTGAGATTGGGTGTTAGAAGGTGACTCTGGTCAGGTTACCTTTGATTTAGAAGGGGTGTTGAGGTTTGCAGGACGTATTTGTGTTCTGAGAGTTGGGGGGTTATTACAACTGATACTTTGTGAGGCCCATGATTCTAGATATTCTATTCATCCTGGCACCACAAAGATGTATCGCTACTTGAGGCAGCATTACTAGGGGGCGTTATGAGGAGAGATATTGCAAACTATTTGTCTCATTGTTTTAGTTGCTAGCAGGTGAAGGCCGAGCATTTTAGACCTGGTGGCGAGTTTTGAGATTACCCATTTTGAATTGGAAGTGGGATTGCATAATCATGGACTTTGTGGCTGATTTTCCTTGGATTTCTAGAGGTGTTGATAGAATTTGGGTCATCATTGATCGATTGAGCAAGTCAGCTTACTTAGTCCATATTCAGTCTTCATTCAGTACCAAGAGGTAAGTTTGTATCTAAATTTGTCAGGTGGTTTGTCTCCATGGTGTGCCAGTCTCTATTATATCAGATCTAGGTGCTTAGTTTACTTCTATCTTTTAGAGGACTTTTTAGTATGAGTTGGGCACTGGCATTGACCATAGAACACCCTTCCACCCAGAGATTAATGGTAAGTCGGAACGTATTATTCAGGTTCTTGAGGACATGTTGCAGGATTGTGTATAAGAATTTGGAGGTTAAAAGGACTAGTTTTTCCTTCGACGGAGTTTGTGTACAACAACAACTACCAATCTAGTATTTAGATGTCCCCATTTGAGGCCTTATATGGTAGGTGTTTTCGCTCTTGACTTGGTTGGTTTGAGACTACAGAGCCTAGACCGCATGGCACAGAATTGATCCAGGAGGCTTTGGAGTAGGTGATAGTGATTCAGGATAGGCTTCAGACAACTCAGAGTAGGCATGGGAGTTATACGGATCGTAGGCGGTGACCTATGAGGTTCTCAGTTTGTGATAGAGTTTTTTTTTGTGTGTCGTCCATTAAGGGCGTGATGATATTTGGGAGGCTGGGCAAGCTTAGCTCTAGGTATATTGGGCCTTTTGAGATCCTCCAGATGGTTGGGGAGGTTTCATATGAGTTAGCTTTGCCTCCAATATTCTCAGCAATCCACCTAGTCTTCCATGTTTTGATGCTCTTCCGGTATGTTCCAAATGAGTCTCATGTGATCCAGTATGATGCAATAGAGTTAGATGATTGCTTGACCTTTGTAGAGGAGCCAGTTGGTATTCTTGCCAGAGATGTGCGGCGATTTTGTTCAAGAGCCATTCATGTGGTTAAGATCAGTTGGACGAATTGTCCTGTTCAAGAGGCTACTTGGGAGATCGAGCATGCTATACATGAGAAATTTCTAGGCTTGTTTGAGCTTTCATGTACTTCTTGACTCTTACTTTCACAGACGAAAGTCATTTTTAGTAGTTGTTGTTGTAATGACCTCAAGGTCATTTCTATGTTTATGCCTCCTATTCACTATTTAGAGCTTTCCTGTAGAGACCCTAAGTCATTTATGACTTGCTGGGATTGACAGTTTTCTCAACTAGTCGTTGGTTTAGTTTTTGTGCGAGTTTTAGTGTTTTGGATATTTTGAACCTTGAGCGGTCCTTTTTTTTAACTAAAAGTTAAAGAGGATGACTTCAGAATCCAATTATGACGATTCCATCAACTTTGATAGGGTAATTTTAGGCTTGTTGCATATTTGGTATGACTCTCGAGGTTTTCATTGTGAGTTTGTGGAATTAGGCATTTTAACTTTCAAGTTGTAGCCTAAGTTTGAATTTAGTTAACATTCTTGGAAAATGAGCTAGGATGAGTATTCTGTCAGCACACTTAGCTCCGTAATGTTGAGTTTGGTCTAGATTGACCCTTCATTTAGATCCCGAGGCATTTGGGATAATTTCGACCACCTTTATGTATTTTGGCTTAAAATGGAGTTTGGGTGTCTGACCCACTTTTTGTCGAAATGACCTTGTATGGGAATTTTTACTGCTCCGTTTAGTCTTGAATATCAAATTTTGTAGGGTTGTATATCTCTTTTGTGTGCATGGGATTTTTAAGGAATTCAAAGAACCCCGTTGGAGATTTTGGTACTTTGCCAAACCAGCTAATATGCATAAGATGGTGCGGACCAATTTGTTCTTCGGGATCGCGTTCCCCTTGATCGATTTCATGAAGTTCTGCGCTTAAGTGATTCACGACAACGTGGTTTGTTGTCGCCATCTCGATGAAGGTTTATCCTTCCCTCGCCATTGCGATCGCGAGGTAGGGTCTCTATAATTGTGACCCTTCTTCTTTGATCGCAATTAAGAGCTGCGGTGTGTCTTTATTTATAAAGACACACTATATCAGCTCACTTTTTTGAGCTTCAAGAGGTGTTACCTCCTTCGTTTCTTTTCATAATCTGGTGATTCAAAGTCCCATGCATCCAAAATTATTGTGGCTTCGTTGTGATGTGTTCGGGGAGTACTGGACAACCCCCGTTTGAGGTGAATTCCTATTTTTATCTGCTGCCCTAAGCTTGATTTCTTGTAAAATTGTGCTTGCTATTGTGTTGGTTGTTCCGATCCTCGAATGACGTTTAATTTTGGAACAAAAGTTCGAGGCATAGTTTAAGACCTCTTGAAAGCGTCAATTCCGTAACTTCTAGCACGGACCCCATAATTCTTATTTGACTCTAAAATTGGTATGTTTCCATTTTATGTGTTTTTAGTGTCCTATCGACCGTACTTACGTTGTATGCTATTTTTGATAGCACGGCAGCCTTCGGAAAGAAAAAGCTCTGGCCTTGTGATTTAGAGCGCAGGTGGTCAGCCTACATCTTCCTTACAATTTAGATTGAGCATACATACGTAAATTCATGATGATCAATGTGAATTGGGGGTGGGTACCTAATTATTTCTTCTTTCCTTCTTAGAAACCATGATTTAAGGTGGATTACTACTATATCGAGGGTAACACTATGCTAGTAGGGTTAGTTGTGTAACTTGCATGCTAAGTGAAAATTACTTGAGCCTTACTTGTTTTTGGAGCATTTTTTGGCCTTAGTCTAGGATATAATAGTGTTTCCTTAGTCCTATGAACCTTGTGACTTTGGTATGTCTCCGACGTCGATCGGATGGACTAGGTCCTTGAAGACTGGAATAGAAGACTTGGGTCTGATGGATGAGCCTTAGCTTAGGCGTTATCGTTGTTTGTGGACCTTATATACTCTCTCTGACTATTCTGCGGCTCTGAGGCATTACCGGAGATTAGTGCTGTCTTGATGCTTGGAGATTGAGTGTTCTTGGCTGGGATCCTTTGTGTACATACCTGTGGGAGTACACGTCGATCCACGATGGCTTGGAGCCCACTTGAGATCCTCTTCAGAGTTGATAAGCCCTGGGTTCACTCTTGCCAGCAAGGCGGTACGCCCTTGGGATTGGATTGGTGGCTGGGCAGCCTTTGTATCTGATTTCCTCTACGGAGTTGACAAGCCCCAGGTCACTCATGCTAGTTGAGCGGTGCACCCCTGGCAATGGCCTGTTTGGCTGGGCGGCCTGGATTAGTTGTCACTCTGGATAGCGGGGCTAGGAGTTGACCAGTTGCATTTCTTTTCACTCTTGCTAGCTGGGGCTGGGAGTTTACTTGTTTGAGGATTCAGATTTGGGTTACTCTTCTTTCTTTTAGACTTAGCTATTCTTTGTACCTATCAGGCTTATGGGGGTCTGTTCCAATTTTCATTAAACTTGCACACGAGTGAACCTTCTGGGCTTATGGGTTCCAGTCAGGTTTAGTTTAGTTGTACATAGATTTACTTTCGGTATGCTCGTGTGCCTTCTTTCTTCCTTGCTTTGACCTTTCTTTGTGTCTAGATCTATCTTTTGTGATTTCCTTTACCTTTCTTGATCATTCAGCCTATGATGCCTACTGTGTACCTTATTTTGGTACTTATGCTGCACTCTGCATCTTTTTTTTGATGCATGTCCTAGTACCAGCTACCAGCGGTGATAGATCGTGCCATCTTTTACAGCTTGTGGATATCAGAGATGAGGGTGAGCACTTGGTGTCATAGACCAGACTGTCTCCTTATGTACATATATTAGCTTTTTCCTTTGAGACGACTTGTTGTGGTCCACTTTTGGGACTTGAATTTATTTTTATTAGACAACTGTGTACTCGTGACTTCTAGGTTTGTGAGGGTAACTATTGTATATAGCTTTTGGTTTGCTTTCCATTTCTGTCCTGTTTTGTTTTTGTATTATTTTCAATTTAGTTCTGCCGTTACACCTATTAGTCGTGTTCTAGGTACGGGTTGGCCTACCTACTAGTGGATTATGGTAGGTGACATCATGACTTGAGGGATCACATCGTGATAGTCTTTTTGTCTATAAAAAGGGACCCTATTACTACTTTTACTCCTAAATTCTACCTATCCTCTTTCATTCCCCAAAATCCCCAAAATGTCCTCTCAAGTCTTCTCTATAAAGATCATGGAAGAAAAAGCTAAGGTTTCCAAATCAAGCCTCTTTTTCCACCATTATTTTGGGCTTCAAGCTCAAGGTATGTGGGAGTTCATCAATGGGTTCCATTCACCCATTGAGTCCCATGGATTTCTCAAATTCGCCAATTCAATTTAAAAAAAAATTGGTTAATTTCTTTTTCAATTCCTCATGTGTTCCATTTGTATGGATTCAATTGATTTATTTGATCTTATTATGATTGTTTTGACTCAATTACATGTTTTCCAATTGATTTCACATGAACCCATGCATTGATCATAATTTTGACTATGAACTTATGAAAAATGTTTTCATGAACTTGTGCATGATTTATGAAAAGAAAGGTTTATGATCTAAGTTGCCTTAAGATAAGCATCAAAGAAAGTGAGAAAGGTCTTCTCACATTAAGGAATTATGGTTTGGTGAAAGGTTTTCTCACACATGCTTGATTCAAGATTTAATGAGTGACTATATGATGTTTTAAGCTTGGATTAGTAATGTAGTTGTGCTTTTCCATGTATGATGACATGTTTATGAAAATGACTATTCCGTTGGGATTTAACTTAGTACTGAGAGAACTTTGATGTGGAGGCTCAAATAGGGTAGTATCTAGTGGGAACTTCTAGTTCCAAACTACATGCCCTCGCAATTTTCCTTAAATGTCCTAGCTAGTGGATCCACATATGGCATATGATATGATACGGAGTTCTACCTTGGAAAGTAGACTCTTCCTTTCTTATGTAAGAGTTACATCGGATTCCATGTTATAGCTCGCATGGTCTATTTTCGGTTAAAACTAATATCCCACGAAATGAATTAGGTTACTTGCAAATGTTTTATGAAGCTTTCCTTAGGTTGTAAGATTCATCGACCATGTTTAAGTTTTATGATGTTTATTTAAAGGCTTTTACGATATTTAGCTAGGTCATTTATTTGATGTTTTCAATTATGTCCCTTTATTATCATGTTTCATGCATGTTCCTCATACTTAGTACATTCCATGTAGGAATGCATACTTTTGCCTACATTGTTTCACTATTGTAGGGCGTGACGCTTCCCCTCCCTCCGCTCGTGGCTAGTTGGTGATCATTGGAGTTCTTAGAGTTGGTGAGTTCTCATGTTCCTGGGAAAAATCATCTTTACATTGGTTTTCTTACGTCATTATGTTTCGTATGTTGTACATTGTGTACGGGTTACGTCCATACCACTCCTTTTGATGTACTAGATGGCTTGTCAAGACTATGGTAGATTTTCTCTTTCATGTCAAACTCTTCTCTTTATATGAGATTTCATACTTTTGTCTATTATATTGTGTATATGCATGTCAAGTGGCTTGTCTAGAGTCTCTCAGGATCTTAAACACCGTGTTACGTCTAGGATATATTTTGGATCGTGACATTTTATCAGGGTTAGTTGGGTCTTTTCCTAGTCTTTTATTTCATGTACTACATCGCTTTTGACCTATTTTTTAGACTATAACTAATTCCTAAGACCCCTAACCTCCCCACTCGCTCGTACACACTCAATCAAAGTTTCTTTTCCCTCAAGTCATGTCTCCTGAGGAACAACAAGGAATTCAAGAGCTTTAATTCTCCTCTCCAAATTTCAAATAAGGGTTTCATGATGGCATGTCAGAACTTTATCAAGGTGTTTTTTTTAACAAATTGAGTCCCAAAGAAACCTAAATTTCTCATTTATGATTCTTACCCAAATTTTAGAGTTTTATGATTTTCTTATGGGTTAAATTGATTCAACTTTTATTCTTCATGAATGAGCTTATTATGCATGATTTGATCATAATTCAATATTTTCAGTGGTATTTTCATGAACCCATGCTATTCAAGTATTTCATGATCATGAATCGAACTATATTGATATGCATGGATTATGTTATGAAAGGATTTTATGAATCAAGGAAGTTTTAGATAAAGTATCAATATGTTTGAACATCATGATTTGGATGCTTTAGATAAGTGTATCAAAAAGTATGTTAAAAGATTATGATTTAAAGGAGTTACTTTTATGACTATAAGGTTTTTCTATTAATGATTCAGTATTGCTAGATTCTTACCGTTTCAAAGATTATGAATATCATTATAAATGTTTTCCATTGGGAGTTTACTTAGGACCGAGTGTACGTTAGGATGAAGGCTCACCCATTAGTAGAGGCTTTAAAACTTTAGTAGCAATCCCCTTGTCCCAAAATTACGTGTCCTTGTAGGACTTACTCTTAATTGACTCTAGCTAGTGGATCCACCTAAGATCATGATTATGGTCCATAACTTGGCAAATTTGATACTCTCTTTTCAGTGTGTGATCAGTACACTAAACTCCATGTTATAGCTCACATGGTTTATGTGGGTTAACGGTATCTCCCAAAAAAGCTTATGATTAGCACATATGTTATGATTATGATTGAAACAAGAATGCATGACCTTGTACTATGTTTTATGAAATCATGTGATCAACTTTATGTTGTTTCTACTTGGCAATTACATTATCATGTTTTCAGACTTATCATGCGATTATGTCATGTTATGTATCCTCCCCATATTCTACACATTTATAGTACTGACCACATACATTCTTGTGCCTATATTATTTTATAATATAGGTGTTTACATATCCTATCAAGCTCACAGTTAGAACTATTAGCCTACAAAGATTTTCGTGAGTCATCATGGTTCGGGGACATACTATTTATGTCGTCTTATGATTCAATTGATACTTTAAATTTTCGTTTCAGATTGTTCTAGTGAGCTGGGGCTTGTCCTTGTAAACCACGTAAGATATAGGCTTATTCGGACAATAGAACTTCCACTTATGAGTCTTTGTATTCAGATGTTCCTTACATATTGAAAGTACCATTTGAGACTTTTATTCTGCTTATCATGTTTATTAAGTTATGTATGTTTTCCTAGTGCCATGCTATACCATATGGTTCGATTAGAGTCCCTCGGGATTCTAGGTATCATTTTACATCTAGGGTAGTCTTAGGTCATGACAAATTTGGTATTTAGAGCATCAAGTTTAAGTGTCTTAGGGTGCCTGAAATCTGCATTAAGTACAATTTTATTCATGGGTGTGTAGTGCGCCACATTTATGAAAAGAAGATACCAGATGTTTAAGAAACTTTACCTCTTTCAACTCTTAAGTTGTCTGATAGAGTTGAACTCTATAATGTTTCCTTCTAAGTCATGTTCTATGCATTTCAGAGCGATGCCACCAATAAGAGCTTAGATAAGAAAGAATCATAATGTGGAGAATTAAGCACCACAAGCTCCAGTTGATCTCTTGGCCGAGCAAGTCACTCATGCGGAATTTAGGGCTGCTTTGAAGTGCTAACCCAAGATGACTGCTTAAGACAACTATAAGGTTGTAGCTCCGATGAACCCAAATATGGGTGAGACAACAACAAAAGTATGAGACTTCACTTGGATGAATCCTTCAAAATTCTACGATTCTAAAGTAGACAAGGATTAAGTAAATATTTTGAGGCACAATCAAACAAGTAAGATAATATAACAAGATATGATTCAAAAATAAAGCGAGAAGGGACACGATTTAGAAGAAAGAAAGGATAATCTATCACACTAATTACTAGAATAAATTCAAGGGGAAAGAGAAATTAACTCATACATGAAAATATTAATTATAGTATCAAAGAGAGGTTCATTGAAGAGATACAAATGAATCTCTCATAAACTCACACAAAGACTATTTTTCTCTCTCTTCAAATTTAGCTATTCAAATAAAAACCTTAAAGACTTTGTACCAGTCTTGTAAAACTAGTCAAATTACAAGAATGGACGAATTATTAAAATAATCATTTGAGCATATTAGTGTCCTTTCCTTCGATGCTTCTTTTAACTCGATCATGATCATGATGGTTGGAAGAAAACTCTAAAGTCTTTGATGACCTCTGTGGTTGTTATCTCTTCCCACATAAATCTATTTGAGCATGTTTTAAACTTTAAAAGCTCTTATAATAAATCTTCCACGAAACTTTGAGCCTTCCTTGGGTGATTGGGAACTTTCATATCCAATATAGCTATCACAATTTGAGACTACTTCTTTGTCGTAACAAGGTGCTTAGAGTCACAAGTGAGCCCAAGCTAACCCATGGCCTGACACCACACTATGATTGTTGTATAAAATTATGAATATGTGAGAGAAAGCAAAATCTAAAATCATATAAGTAAATGCAAAAAATAACATAGAAGTAATTAATGGAAATCATCTTAACAAACTGTAAAGCTTGAAACTACTATCTAAAAGCCTCAACTAAGATGAGTTGCTAGGAAAATTCTCTAGCTCACTCTAAGTGTCTGAAAACTGAATGACTGAAACAAAGAAAAAAAATATAGGTCTTATCCTTCAAGGATAAGGACTCACCAAACTATGTTTCTGAGATGATACATAAATTTACTAATCACGAGCTGGATGTTGAGCGCCTAAAACTATATTATAAACAATATAGCATGAAAAAGTATGCGATCGGTACTTTGAATGTTCTAAGTATGTGGGATATGATACTTTAATCTATAAAGTTGAATATGATGAACCTGAGATGCTAAACTAGATATGGAACTAATACATATAAGTTGATTTCCTGATCAAGAAATAAGCATATAACTTTTTAATCCTGTTCTAAATAAACTGAATATGAGTTCATGCAATATTTGAGTCTAAATTCTCGGAGATACTAATAACCGACATACTCTTTGGTTGATAGTCACTCTTACTAGCTGGGTTGGGAATTGGCTGGTTGAGTTGATTGACGCTCTTGCTAGATGCACTGGGAGTTAACTAGTTCTTGGATTCGTATCTAGATTTCTCTTATGTCTTGTAGACGTAGCTATTTTGTGTACCTGTCATGCCTATGGAGGTCGGTTCAGGTTTTTTAAATCATGCGCACGAGTGTACCTTCTTGGCTTATGGGGTCCAGTTAGGTTTAGCATAGGTGTACTTAGATTTACTTTTGGTATGCTCATGTTCCTTGTTTCCTTATCTGCTTTTACCTCTGTTTGTGTCTAGATTCTATCTTTTCTGATTGTTTTTACCTTTCTTGCTCGGTCGGCCTTTGATGTTATTGAGTACCTTTTTTTTGTAGTTATGCTACACTATGCATCTTTTCGTGATGCAGGTCCTAGTACCAGCTACCAGTGGTGATTGTTCTGCCCATCTTTTGCAGCTTGAGGATATCGGAGACCAGCGTGAACCCTTGGTGTCCTAGATCATTCTGTGTCCTTCAATATATATGTTAGCTTGTATTTTGCCTTAGAGATGGTTTGTTATGGTAGACTATTGGGACTTGTATTTACTGTTGTTAGATAGCTCTGTACTTGTGACTTCACGGTTCTGGGAGGGTATCTATTTTATTTAGTTTTGGGTTGCTTTGCGTTCCTGTCTTTTCCTACTGTAGTATTATTCTCTGTTTAATTCTACCCTTTTACTCATTACTTGTCGTTCTAGGTACGGGTCGGCTTACCTGCTGGTGGATTTTAGTAGGTGCCATCATGACTCGAGGATTCAGGTCGTGACATGGATCAAGAAAAGCATAAACATAAAAATGAAAGACTTTAAACATACTGATCAAAACATTCGGAGAACCCTCTTGATCTTGTTGTGTCTGAATGTAACACGTCGGATTTGAGAAAGGGCAAGATAGCAATTTTCAGAAATTCCTAGTGTCATCCGACGGCGGCCAACCACGGACTGTGGGACTGGTCCGTGGATTGGCCAGCCAAAGTTTCCTAGAAACAAGGAATCACGAACTGGACCAATAGACCGTCGTTAGGTCCACGGTTCGTGGATGAGGTCCGTTGTCCAGGGCCTCAAATCCTAGTTTTTGACGCCGGTCGACGGAGGTGCAGGATGGACTGTCGGTCAGACAAAGGTTCGTCGGTCAAGGTCCGTAGGTCGTGGGTCGGCAATTATTTTCGGGGTAGTTAAGTCTTTTCCTAATTAGTTTAGCCTAAGACTATGTCGTTTTACCCTTCACCAAAACCCCTATATAAGTGATTTAACTCTAAAATTTCCCTATTGAAAGTCATTCTCTAAAATTGACCAAAAGAAATCAAGTTCTTCCTCCCAAATATTTCTCTCTCTTGAAAACTTAAAGAAGAAGGGTCCAAGCTAGGGTTTGCAAGTCAAATCTCTATTCCTCCATTGAAGTTAAGCAATTGGCATTGAGGTAGGATAGTTTTTATCCATGGATTCATTCCATTCATGGAGTTCCCAATTCTCCTATTTTCAAAGTTAGAAATCCCCAATTGAGTTAGGGTTTTCTTCAATTGCCATGGATTCTCTTCAATGTTGACTCAAATGATTGAATTATGATCTCTTATGTATGAATTGATGAAATACTATGGTTTTTATGATGATCCCTCATGAACCCATGTAAATCCCATATTTTCAAATTATGATGATATAATGTGTGTTTTGAATTATGAAGGAAGATTATGTGAAATCAAGCATGAATTGATGGAATTATATGAAGTTATGATGAATTTCCATGAACTTAAGTCTAACCCATGTTTTCTATATGTTAATGATTGAAAGTAGGTTTTGAACCTTGAAAGGTGAATTATGGAATTATGCACGATCCTATGAAATTGATGTGAATGCTTTAAGGATGCTCTGAGAGTGAAGTATCAATGATGATGTTGTTGTTGTTGCGTTGTTGAAAGGATTTTCTAATATACACATCTATGCATGATTGTGAAAGGGTTTCTCACATAATAAGGGTTCCTAATGTTGAAAGACTATTCTCACCTAAACGAACCAATGATTAAGGAATTATGTAAATGTTGAGGCAAGAGGCGACTACCCATGCTTTCCATTGAATGATAAGAGGCGATTACCCACGTCATGTGATGTAAGGACAATAGGCGATTACCTATGTTCCTTTATGAGCTATGATGAATATGATTAAGAACTATTTCATGGAAGTTAAGCTTAGCACCGAGTGGACATGTGGAGATTACCCAAGTCCCGTACCTATGTGCCCCCATAGGATTGTCTAGAAAGACATTAGCTAGTGGATCCAAAATAGCTAGAAGTTCATGGTCCTTACCGTGGAAAGTAGGAAACCCCTTTTCGATGTGGGGTGGACACCAGATTCCATGTTGCTAGCTCACATGGTCTTATATGTCGGTTAAGGCTACTTCCCACAAATAAGCATATGTTATGAAGAAACAAGGTTACTTCAAGGAAGTATCGTAAGTATCTTTTAAGATGATATTCACTTGCATTGATCATGGCTTTTTGACTTATGGTTTCTAAACTCTCAAGATACATGTTTTAGCTTGATCTTTGCATACTTATGAAAATCTCCCTTTTTAACATGATTTAGATGTTTTATGCATGTCTATCATACTTGGTACATTATTTTGTACTAACGCATACTCTTGCCTACATTTCCCAAAAATGTAGGGTCCGACAGTCAGGGTTCGTAGTTTCGTGGCTATAGGTTGATTTTGTGAGATTTCTGAGCTTTGGTGAGTCCTCATGCTTTGAGGATGGATTTTTTTAGTTTTCAAGTTTTATTTCTTAATTTTAGTTTTGGACATGGTTTATGGGTTAGGCCCAATTTCATTCTACTGTATTAGATGGCTAATGAGACAAGTGTTTAGACTTCTGTTTTGCTTTTATAAAACTTTGGACTTGAAATGTTGTTTTTATTTTCATTGCTCTATTTCTTATGTTATGAATGCTAAGTGGCTTGTATGGAGCCTCTTGGGGTACTATAGGCCATGTTACATCTAAGGTGTACCCCTGGGTCGTGACAAACTTGGTAATCAGAGCACAAGGTTTAGAATAGTCCTAGGATGTCTCATAAGACATGTTGAGTAGAGTTTTGTTAATGAGTTTGAAATACACCACATTTATGAATGAGAGGATACAAGATGATTAGAAAACTCCACTTCTTTCATTACTTTAAAATCGTGCGATAGAGTTTAACTCTAAAAGGTCTCTCTCCAAATCTTTATTCAGTGCTTTACAAGATACGACTAGTCGAAGAGCCTATGCTAGAAGGAATGTGAGGGAGAATGCGGAACAAGAAGCTCCTCCCCAAGCTCCTCAAGTTCTGGTCGACCCTTTGGCCCAGCAAGTAACTAATGTGGAGTTTTGGGCTGATTTTTAAGTGTTGTCTCAAGCCGTGATGGCCCAAGCCAATAAGGAGGTTGCGGTTCCCCTGAACCCAAGTGTGGGTACAGTGACATCTAGATTTAGGGACTTCACTAGGATGAATCCTCCGGAGTTTCATGGTTCCAAGGTTAAGGAACATCCCCAAGAGTTCATTGATTAGGTTTATAAGGTGTTGATGATCATGGGAGTGATGCCGGTAGAAAAGGCGGAGTTGGTTACTTATCAACATAAAGGTGTTGCTCAAATTTGGTTCAACCAATGGATGGAAGGGAGACAGAAAGATGCGGGTCCTCTTGATTGGGAAAAGTTCAAAGTTTTTTTTCCTTGATAGGTTCTTTCCCCTTGAGACAAGGGAGGCAAAGGTTCTTGAATTCATCAAACTTCGTCAAGTAAGTATGAGTGTGAAGGAATATGATTTAAAGTTCACATAGCTATCTAGATATGCTCCGACTATGATTTCCAACCCTAGAGCAAGGATGAGTAAGTTCGTTTCGAGTTTGTCTAAAATGGTCTTTAAAGAATGTCGTACCTCCATTCTTGTTAATGACATGGACATCTCTCATCTCATGGTTCATGCCCATAAGATCGAAGAGGAGAAACTTAAGGAAAGGTCTAGGGAGACAAAAAGGGCTAAAATCAGTGATGGTAATTTCTTCCATGCATGGTCTGTTAGACATGGTCGTTCTGTATTTCGACAAAGGTTTTCGGGTCAAGTTTCCTCCAATGCTCCTACTAGCTTCAACAAAGACAGGGTGACTAACCCTAAGCCTCAAGAAGGGAATGATAGTTGATCTGTATTGCTTACTTGTGCTAAGTGTGGAAGAAAGCATGAGGGTAAATGTCTTGCGGGTTCCAATGCTTGTTTTGGTTGTGGTAAGATGGACCACAAAGTAAGGGATTGTACTTCAGTTGCTAAGAATGAAGGAGATAATTTCCGAAAGGCTCAACCAAATCCTTCATCCAGTCCATGTGGTTCAGGTTCCAATGCTCCCAAGAAAAACTGATTATATGCACTTCAGACTCATGGTGAACAAGAGGGTTCTCCCGATGTGGTTGCCGGTATGTTGAAAGTCTTCCAACTTGATGTTTATTCTTTACTTGATCCCGGTGCTACCTTATATTTTGTGACACCTATAGCTATGATGTTTGATGTTCTTCTGGATGTGTTATTAGATCCGTTTTCTGTCTCTACTCCTGTTTGTGATTCTATTGTGGCTAAGAGGGTCTATAGAAAGTGTCTTGTTTCCTTGTCCCATAGAGTTACTCTTGTTGACTTGGTAGGGCTTGATGTGCTAGATTTTGATGTTATCCTCAGTATGGATTGACTGCACTCATGTTATGCTTCTATTGACTGCAGAACTCATGTAGTCAAGTTTCAGCTTCCAAATGAGCCCGTTCTAGAGTTGAAAAGGGGAAATTCTATACCTACGGTTTAGTTGGCCTTGTGTCATAAAGCTAGAAAGATGATTTCTAAGGGTTTCATTTACCATCTAGTTAGGGTGAGGGATGTAGATTCTGAAACACCTACTATTGAGTCGGTCCCCGTTGTTATTAAATTTCTGAAAGTGTTCCTAGATGATTTACTCGGTATTCCTCTCGAAAGGGAAATAGACTTCGGTATTGACCTTCTCCCAGATACGCAACCTATTTCTATTCCTCCTTACCGAATGGCTCTGGTAGAACTAAAGGAGTTGAAGGAATAATTGAAAGATTTATTGGATAAGGGTTTTATCCGACCGAGTATCTCTCCATGGGGTGCTCCAGTATTGTTTGTTAGAAAGAAAAATGGTTATCTTTGTATGTGTATTGACTATCGTCAGTTGAACAAGATGACCATTAAGAATAAATATCCTCTTCCAAGGATAGAAGATTTGTTTGACCAACTTCAAGGAGCAAGTTACTTCTCTAAGATTGACCTTTGGTCGGGTTATCACCAATCGAGGGTGAAGGAAGATGATATTCCGAAGATGTCTTTTTGAACTAAGTATGGTCATTATGAGTTTTTGGTAATGTCATTTGGTTTGAATAATCCTCCGATAATATTTATGAATTTGATGAATATGGTGTTTAGACAATACCTTGACATGTTTGTGATTGTGTTCATTGATGATATTTTGAACTATTCGAGAAGTGAGGATGAGAATATTGATCATTTGAGGATTGTGTTGCAAATTCTCAAAGACCAACAACTCTTTGCAAAGTTTAGCAAATGTGAGTTTTGGCTAAGGTCCATAGCTTTTCTTGGTCAAATTGTTTCAATTAAAGGTATTGAGGTAGATTCTAAGAAGACAGATGTGGTCAAGAGTTTGCCTAGACCTCTATCCCCTTAGGATATTAGAAATTTCTTGGGTTTAGTTGGTTACTACAGAAGGTTTGTTGAGGGGTTTTCCTTGATTGCCTCTCCTTTGACGGCTTTGACTCAAAAGAAGGCTAAGTTCATATGGTCCGAAGCTTGTGAGAAGAGCTTTCAGGAGTTCAGTTATAGACTTACTTCCGCTCCAGTGTTTACTTTACCGAAAGGGACTGATGATTTTGTTGTTTATTGCGATACCTCGAGAATTGGGCTAGGATGTGTGCTTATGCGAAATGTGAAAGTCATTGCCTATGCCTCAAGGAAAGTTAAGATTCATGAGAAGAATCATCCTACCCATGACCTTGAACTAGCGTCGGTTATTTTTGCCTTAAAGATTTGGAGGCATTATTTATATGGTGTTCATGTAGATGTTTTTACCGACCACAAGAGTTTGCAATATGTGTTAAATCAGAAGGATCTAAATCTTTACCAAAGAAGGTGGCTTGAATTATTTAAATATTATGATATGAGTGTTCTCTACCACCCTGGTAAGGCGAATGTCGTGGGTGATGCTCTTAGTTAGTTATCTATGGGAAGTGTTGCTCACATTGAGGAAGATAAGAAGGATTTGGTTCAAGATGTTCATAGATTGGCCCGGTTGGGTGTTCAGCTAGTGGACTCCATCAAAGGTTGTGTTATGGTCCACAATGGCTCTGAATCATCATTTGTGGTGGATGTGAAAGTTAAGCAAGGTCTTGATCAAATTTTGGTTGACTTGAAGGAAGCGGTGCTTAAAAAATCCGTAGAGGCTTTCTCCCAAGAAAGAGATGGTGTACTTAGATATCAAGGTCGTTTGTGTATTCCTAATGTTGATGACTTGAGGGAACAAATCTTGTCAGAAGCCCATAGTTCTCGGTATTCCATTCACCAGGGAGCCACCAAGATGTACCATGATTTACAGGGGATCTATTGGTGAAATGGGATGAAGAAGGATATTGCGGGATATGTGGCTAAGTCTCCCAATTGTCAACAAGTGAAAGTTGAGCATAAAAAACTGGGAGGTTTATCCCAAGACATTAGCATTCCTACTTGGAAGTGGGAATATTTGAATATGGACTTCATTGTTGGTCTGCCTTGCACTCGGCGACAATATGACTCGATTTGGGTTATAGTGGACGAATGACGAAATCGGCTCATTTAATTCCCGTCAAGGTTTCCTATTCGGCAGAGGATTATGCTAAGTTGTACTTGAGAGAAATGGTAAATTTGCATGGAGTGCCTTTGTCCATTATTTCCGATTGTGATACCCAATCCACTTCTCAGTTTTGGAGATCCTTTCAAAAGGGTCTTGGTACTCGTGTTAAGCTTAGTACGGCATTTCATCCCCAAATGGATGGGCAAGCAGAGCATACTATCCAAACTTTGAAAGAGATGTTGAGAGCTTGTGTGATTGATTTCAAGGGTAATTGGGATGATCACTTGCCTTTGATTGAGTTTGCTTACAACAATAGCTATCGTTTGAGTATTGGTATGGCTCCATTGGAGGCATTGTATGGTAGGAGGTGTAGATCTTCTATAGGTTGGTTTGAGGTGGGTGAAGTTTCCCTAATAGGTTCTGAGTTGCTACATGAGGCCATGAAATTTTTTTGACTTATTAGAGAAAGTTTGAAAATGGCTCAAAGTCAGCAAAAGTCATATGCCGATGTAAGAAGAAGAGATCTTGAATTTGATGTTCATGATTGGGTTTACTTTAAAATTTCACCCATAAAGGGTCTAATGAGGTTTGGTAAGAAAGGGAAGCTTAGTCCCCGTTATGTAGGTCCATATCATATTTTGAGGCGTGTTGGTAAGATTTCTTATGAACTTGAATTTCCTAATGAATTGGCATCGGTGCATCCGGTTTTCCATGTCTCTATGTTGAAGAAATTTGTTGGAGATCCGACATCTATAGTTCCTTTAGAAGGTTTGGGAGTTAAGGAGAATATTTCTTACGAAGAAGTTCCAGTTAAAATTTTAGACCGGCAAGTCAAGAAGTTGAGAAATAAAGAAGTTGCTTCTGTGAAAGTGTTGTGGAGGAATTAGTTAGTTGAGGGTGCCACTTGGGAAGCCGAGGCCGAGGCCGATATGATGTCCCAATATACTCATCTTTTTCCTTCTACCCCTACTCTAGCTTGAGGTAATGAGTTCCTCGTGGTTTACTCTTTGTTTAGTGCCATGTGTATTAGACATCCCCATGATTTCTTCATATTATGCATGTTCTTGAAAAAATTTAAATTTTGAGAAAATGAGTTTATTTGGTTGATATCTACATTTTTATGTGCATTTGAGTATGAGTTGCATATAGACTTCATGGTTTGATGTTTTGAATATGTTTTAGCTTAGAGTTGATGATTCCTCCTCGGATATGTGTATTGCATGCATAATGGGCTGTTAGATTTAGTTTTCACCCCTTTTATGATGTCTTGAATCTCATTTGAGGGTGAATGATACCAAGTGGGAGATAATGTAACACCTCAAATTTGAGAAGGGCAAGATAGTAGTTTTCAGAAATTCTTGGTGCCATCCAATGGAGGCCAACTACGGCTCTTGAAGTGAACCACGGACCGTGGGACTGGTCTGTGGATTGGCCAGCCAAAGTTTCCCAAAAATAAGGAACCACGACCTGGACCAATGGACCGTCGTTGGGTCCATGGTTCGTGGATGAGGTCTGTGGTCCAGGGCCTCAAATCCCAGATTCTGATGCCGGTGGACGGACGTGCAGGACGGACCGTCGGTCAGACCACAGTCCATCGGTCAAGGTCCGTAGGTCGTGGGTCAGAAATTACTTTTAGGTGCAGCTGGGTCTTTTCCTAATTAGTTTAGCCTAATACTATGTCGTTTTACCCTTCACAAAAATCCCTATATAAGTGTTTTAACTCTAAAATTTCCCTATTGAAAGTCATTCTCTCAAATTCACCAAAAGAAATTAAGTTCTTCCTCCCAAATATTTCTCTCTCTAGAAAACTTGAAGAAGAAGGGTCCAAGATAGGGTTTGTAAGTCAAGTCTCCATTCCTCCATTGAAGTTAACCAATTGGCATTTAGGTATGATAGTTTTCATCCATCGATTCCTTCCATTCATGGAGTTCCCAATTCTCCTATTTTCAAAGTTAGAAATCCCCAATTGAGTTCTACAATTGCCATGGTTCTCTTCAATGTTGACTCAAATGATTGAATTATGATCTCTTATGGATGAATTGATGAAATACTATGGTTTTTATGATGATCCCCCATGAACCCATGTAAATCTCATGTCTTCCAATTATGATGATATAATGTGGGTTTTGAATTATGAAGGAAGATTATGTGAAATCAAGCATGAATTGATGGAATTATATGAAGTTATGATGAATTTCCATGAACTTAAGTCTAACCCATATTTTTTAGATGTTAATGATTGAAAGTGGGTTTTGAACCTTGAAAGGTGAATTATTGAATCATGCATGATCCGATGAAATTGATGTGAATGCTTTAAGGATGCTTTGAGAGTGAAGTATCAATGATGATGTTGTTGTTGTTGTGTTGTTGAAAGGATTTTCTCATATACACATCTATGGATGATTATGGATGGTATTCTCACATAATAAGGGTTCCTAAGGTTGAAAGGCTATTCTCACCTAAAACGAACCAATGATTAAGGAATTATGTAAATGTTGAGGCAAGAGGTGACTACCCATGCTCTCCATTGAATGACAAGAGGCGATTACCCATGTCATGTGATGTAAGGACAAGAGGTGATTACCCATGTTCCTTTATTATATATGATGAATAGGATTAAGAACTGTTCCGTGGAAGTGAAGCTTAGCACCGAGTGGACAACTGGCGATTACCCAAGTCCCGTACCTATGTGCCCCCATAGGATTGTGTAGAAAGACATTAGCTAGTTGATCCACAATAGCTAGAAGTTCATGGTCTTTACTGTGGAAAGTAGGACACTCTTTTTTTTGTGGGTAGACACCGGATTCAATGTTGCTAGCTCACATGGTCTTATATGTCGGTTAAGGCTACTTCCCAAAAATAAGCATTTGTTATGATGAAACAAGGAAGTATCGTAAGTATGTTTTAAGATGATGTTCACTTGCATTGATCATGGTTTTATGACTTATGGTTTCTAAAATCTCAAGATACATGTTTTAGCTTGATCATTGCATACTTATGAAAATGTTCCTTTTTAGCATGATTTAAATGTTTTATGCATTGATATCATACTCGGTACATTATTTTGTACTAACACATACTCTTGCCTACATTTCCCCAAATGTAGGGTCCGACATTCCGGGTTCTCAGTTTCGTGGCTAGAAGTTGATTTTGCGAGATTTATGAGTTTTGGTGACTCCTCATGCTTCGAAGATGGATTTTCAGTGTTTTCAAGTTTTCTTTCTTAATTTCAGTTTTGGACATGATGTATGGGCTAGGCCCAATTTCATTCTATTGTATTAGATGGCTAATGAGACAAGTGCTTAGACTTCCGCGTTTCTTTTATAAAACATTGGACTTGAAATGTTGTCTTTATTTTCTTTGCTCTATTTCTTATGTTATGAAGGCAAAGTGGCTTGTATGGGGCCTCTCGGAGTCCTATACGCCATGTTACATATACTGTGTACCTCTAGGTCGTGACACTGAAGTGCATAGAATCTATTCTGATGAGGAGTACCTAAACCAGAACCACTAGGTTAAGTTTGCCTACAATCCTTACTCTTGCTAGCTTGCAATAGAAAATCCTTGACCTTGTGACCACTCTTCCCACAACCAAAGAAACTATTTGTACCAGCTAAATATTTTCCCGATTGACTCTTACCAGACCTTTGGAAAATGGGAATAGCAGATCTATTTCCACCACTTCTTTAAGGCTTAGGGTTAGACACACTATCTTTGTTGAACAAAGAGGTCAGAGCATTGGAAGAAGCTTGACGGAAAAACTTTTGCTGGAATTGAAGACGACCGTGTCCACCAGATCTACAATGAGAAAATTCACCATCACTAGTCCTTGACTTCTTGGACTCCCTAGACCTCTCCTTTAGCTTTTCCTCTTCTGTTTGTTGGACATGTATCATCAAATGGGAGATATTCATCTCCTTAATTATCATGGAGGTACGACACTCTTTGACCACCATTTTGGACACACCTGACACAAACTTACTCATCCTTTCCCTAGAGTCGGCAAACATAGTCAGAGCATTCTTATCCAATTGAGTGAAATTCAAAGGATACTCGTTCACACTCATATTTCCTTGACGGAAATTAATGAACTTAAGTACCCTTGCTTCTCTCATTTTAAGAGGAAAGAAACGATCAAGAAACGTTCCTTTGAATTTCTCTTAATCAAGAGGACATGCATCAATAACCCTCTCTTCCTTCCATTGTTTGAACCAAACTTGAGCAACACCCTTAAGTTGATAAGTAGCCAATTCCACTGGTGACACTCCCATAATCTCAACTATTGTACACCTCATCAATGAACTCTTTAGGATCCTCATCAACTTTTGACCCATGAAATTCCAGAGGATTTATCCTAGTGAAGTCTCTTGTCCTTATTACCTTTGTTCCCACATTTGGGTTCACGGGAGCAACAACTTCTCTATTTGCTCATAGCTTGAGCCAAGACTTGGAAAGAGGCTCGAAGCTCGACATGAGTCACTTGCTCAGCCAAAGGATCATTTAGAAGTTGAGTAACCTCAGGATCAATATTCTCACCTGCATTACCTCTCACATAATATCTTTGGGGAGCCACATAGGGAGCCATATCCTTAAAAACATAGGATACAAGTTAGGAAAAAGACCTTTATTGAGATGAGTTCTATAGCCCGACTTTAGAGTAGTAAAAGAAATAAAGTTTCCTAAATAATTTATTGCCTCCTATTCATAAATGTGGCGTGCTTCACACTCATGAACAACACTTTACTCAACACAACTTTTCAAACATCCTAGGACCTTTACCAAAATCTTATGCTCTAAATACTATGTTTTTCATGACTCGAAGTATATCCTAGACGTGACATGATGTATAATACCCCGAGAGGCCCTACACGAGTCACTTTACATACATGCAATAAAATATAATAAAAATATGAGAATTTAAAATAGGATATCTCATATCATAAAAGAGTTTGACATAATGTGGAAGTCTAATCATAGTCTTGACAAGCCAATCCAATACATCAAAAGAAGTGGTTAAGATGTAACCCATGCACCACATACAACATCCAAAAACTAAATTAATAAGAAAACATAGTAAAGGTGGCATGGTCCTCGGATCATGAGGACTCACCAAATTCATCACGGTTAAGCATTCAATCATTAGCCACAAGCGCGAGGAGGAGAAGCGTCAGATCCTACATTACAACACAAAGTAGGCACAAGTATGCATTAGTACATGGAATGTATTAAGTATGAGGGATATGCATAAGAACATAAAACATGATCAGAAGGGAACATGAAGGGAAACATGCTATGCATGGCCAAGTTAAAACACAACAAAACCCTTACCCAAGAATCATAAATAATGATCATGGTCAATGCATCTTAAAATCGTAAGGAAAGCTTCATAAACCTTTGAACTAAGTTTAGTTCATTTTGTGGGATATTAACTTTAACGGACAATAGACCATGTGAGCTATACCATGTAATTTGATTTAACTCCCACACCTAGAAGGGAGAGTCTACTTTCAATAGTAGAACTTTGTATCATTCATTCATATGATATTTGTTGATCCACCATCTAGATAATTTGAGAAAATCCTACGAGGACATGTAATTTAGAACTAGAGATTGCTACTACAGACTGCCCTATTTGAGCCTCCACCTCAGAGTTCTCTCGGTGCTAAGTTAAATCCCAGCGGAAACGATAAAGTCAATTTTCAAAACATAACATTAGGAAAGGAAATAATTATAATACCAATCCAAAACATAAATTCTAATAAGAGTAGCTCCTTTAAACCATGATTCACAAATGTGTGAGAAATCCTTTCACCAATATTGATTATATAAGTATGTGAGAAAACCTTTTACAATTTGATGATGCTTATTTCAAAAGCAACCTTATATCATAAACATCTTTCTCATAAGAAGATACATAACTTTCCTAATTCATATTCATAACATCACGGGTTTCTTCATAAATTCATTGTCAAAATCATGAATAATGCATGGATCTTATAGAAATCAATTGGGAATTAAGTAGTTTAATCATATCATGCATAAGAAGATTAAAATTTAATAATTAAATCAATATCAGTTAAGATCCATGAGAATCACATGAAACCCTAAGAAATTTATAAATTGAATCAGAAACTTAGAAATCCTTTGGGACCCATCGGATGAATGAAATCCAATAGTGAAATTCCACATACCTTGAGGATCTAATCCCAAAGGTAATGGAGGAAAAAAGAGACTTGAAGCTTTAACCCTAGTTTTTTTCCTTGAGACTTGACAGAACTTAGAGAGGACAAATATGAATGGGAATTGGGGGTTTGACAGAATGAGAGGGTTTTGGTAAATTTAGGAGTTGAAGGACAGTTATAGGTCTTGAATTTTGGGTCAAAATGACATAATATAGGTAATAAATCCATAGGAAAAGACTCAAATACTCTTAATAATTTACTACCGAAGTGACCTATGGGCTTTAGAACTTCCTAAGGCCCATACCGATCATCCATAGACTCAACTTCAGAAACCTAATATTTTCTCAACTTCCCATGAGACCTTCCTACGGTCCGTCAGAACTTCTATCGCTCATAGAAGTGAAATTCCAGTCCAACATTTCACTAAGTCTGAGACTCCACTACAGAACACATCTACGACCCATAGTCCAAATGACAACAAGTCCAGTTCACTCATTGGTCGAACTATAGAAACTTAAATTGTCCTAAACTCAACCTCATTCCTACGAATGCCATATACGACTCATAGAAGCTTCTGTGAATAATAGACTGGTCTCGAAGGACACAATCAGTAGCCAAAACATGAAGTTCTTCCCTTTTCTAATTTCTGAGGTGTTACAAATAGAGATAGGTTGTGTATATAGGAGAGTTTCAATACAAAAGTCTATTTTCCTTTTGAGAGGAGTACCAGGAAGATTATTGGGGAACACTTCCTGAAATTTATATACAATCGGAAGTGGCTCAAGATTAGGGGTTTTATAATTCGTATCCCTAACCCGAATAAGATGATAGATGCAACCCTCAAAAATCATTTTCCTATCCTTTAGGAAATATATGAACTGACCCTTAGGTACCGAATTTTGTTCTTTCCAATCTAAGATAGGTTCTCTCAAAACCTAGATTGTGACCAATCGGTTCCTACAATCTATAGAAGCATAGCAACAGTGAAGCCTGTATATCCCAAGAATAACATCAAAATCTAAAATAGCGAGCTCTACCAAATCAACATGAGTGACATTACAAGAAACATAAACAGGGAAATTTCTATAGACTTGTTTAGCAACAATAGAGCCACCAAAAATTATAGGGTCTGAAAAAGGTTCTAAAAATTATCAGGAAATACACTAAATCTCATAGACACATATGGAGTAAGTAAAGATAATGTAGCACCAGGATCAAGCAATACACATCAAGATGAAATACTTCTAATATACTATTTTAATATTTGGAGAACTTCATAATCCTGTCGAGTCTGAAGATCATAGAACATAATCTGGCGAGGAGCACCTAAACTAGAACCACTAGGTATGACTTTCCTACCATTCTTTCCCTTAGTAGCTTGCAACAAAAAAATCATCATCTTCTGACCACTCTTCTCACAACTATAGCAAATATCCGTACTGGCCAAACATTTTCCCAAATGACTCTTACCACACTTTTGGAAAGCGAAAATAAAAGATTCATTACCACCACCTTCGTTGGGCCTAAGGTTAGACACCCTATCCTTATTGAACTTTGGAGCCGAAAAATTCGAGGAACCTTGACCAGAGAGATATTCCTGAAATTGAGGACGATCATATCCACCGAACTTTGAATGAGAAAAGTTACCCTCACCGGTCCTTTCCCTTTTTGACTCTCTAGATTTCTCCCTTAGCTTCTCCTCTTCAATTTATTGGGCATGTATCATCAAAAGAGAGATATCCATTTCCTTAATCAACATAGTTGTATGGCACTCTTTGACCACCATTTCAGAAACACCCGACACAACCTTGCTCATCCTTTACCTAAAGTCGGCAACCATAGTAGGAGCATACTTAGAAAATTGTGTGAACTTTAATGCATACTCTTTCACACTCAAATTTCCTTATCGAAGAGTAATGAACTAAAGCAGTTTCGCTTCTCTCATATCAAGGGTAAAGAGATGATCCTGAAAACCCCCTTTGAATTTCACCATATAAAGAGGACTTGCATCAATTGCCCTCTCTTCCTTCCATTGATTGAACCACACTTGAGAAACACACTTAAAATGATAAGTGGATAATTCCTTATTTCCCACCGGTGTAACTCCCATAATCTTTATAATCTTTTGGATTTCCTCGACAAACTCTTAGGGATCGTCATCAACTTTTTATCCCTGAAACTCTAGGGGATTAAACCTAGTGAAGTCCCTCACCCTTTTAACTTTCGTACCCACATTTGGCACTTGAGGAACTTCAGGCTCCACATTTCCACCCGCATTTTTTCTTGTGTTAGCTTTTCTAAGAGACATATCCTAATGAATTTAGAGTAGTGAAATGTAACACCTCAGAATTTGGAAAAGGAAATATTTCACCTTTTAGCTACTAGTTGTGATCTACGGATCCATTCTATGGGTCGTAGATGCTTCTACGGACTGTAGAGTGCATCCATAATAAGTGGGTCAAGCTTTGGGAAAATTTCAAGTCCCAATAACTTGATCTACCATTGACCTGAATGAGTCGTAGGATGTTCTATGGACCGCAAATGGGTTCTGGGTCACGACCCAAAGTATACTCTAGGTGTAACATGGCGTATAGAACCTGCAAGGCCCTACACAAGCTACTTAACATACATCATACAAGATGATAGAAATAAAGAATTCAAAAGAGGAATTTTCATATCATAAAAGAGTTTGACAAAGAGGAAGTCTAACATAGTCTCAAAAAGGTATCTAGTACATCAAAAATACGTGATTGGGATGTAACCCATACACCATATACAATGTCTGAAAACTAAAATAAAGAAAACTGTAAAAGTATGTCGATCCTCGAAACATGAGGACTCACCAATCTTCAAATGCCATGAGAGAGATCAACTACCCACAAGTATTGGAGGTAGGAGCGCCGAAACCTACATTAGTGAAACAATATAAGCACAAGTATGTATTAGTACATGAATGTACTAAGTAATCATGCTAAAAGGACTTTACATGACATGCAATGACTAAGCTAAAACATAAGATAAGGTGTTAGAAAACACAAGTCATAATCATGGTCAATGCAAACTTAATATATTTAAAACACTTGGTGAAATACTTTAAAAGTAACCTAGTTCATTATTCAGGGATGTTTACCATTAAGAAACAAAGACCATGGGAGCAAAACATGGAATCTATAGTCTATCCCACATCTAAAAGATATGTTCTATTTGCTAAGGTAAGGACCTTAAACTTCTGGCTTGCATGGATCCACTAGATAAGACATCCTACGGGGCCATGTAGTAAGGGACATGAAGATAGCTACTAGAGACCCGGCCTCTACTAACGGGTGAGCCTCCATGTCAATATCCTCTCGGTGCTAAGTAAAATCCCACGAAATAGTTATTAATTATATTCATTTCTTCATCCATGAAAAGGCACAATTAAGCTACCAATCCAAGCTAAAGTCATTTAGAATAGCTCTTTAAATCTTGATTAAACTTAGGTAAGAAAACTTTTCAAACTTATGAACCCTCATGTAAGAAAACCTTTTACAATCATGATCATATGAGTATGTGATAAAATCATTCACAATCTCATTGATAATTTCATCTAAAAGCATCCTCAAATCATTTACATCAATTTCATAAAAACATGCATATAGTCATAATTTTATAGTTCATAGTTCATAAGCTTCATCATATGTTCATAGTCAAAGATCATGGATCATGCATTGGTTCATATGGTTTCAACTTAAAAATATGTAATTGAGGAGAATCCGTGAAGATTGAATAAGACTCTAACTTTGAATTGAGAATTGAACTTGTAAAAATAGAGAGTCTTGGGTACCTATGGAGGAAAGGACTCCATAGGTGAATACTAACATGCCTTAGTGATCAAGTCCCAAAAGATATGGTGAATTGGAGATCTTTAAGTGAAACCGTACCTTCTTCTTCCGTACCTTTAGAGAGAACTTTGGGGAAGAACTTGGAGAGAATTTAGGATATAGGAAAATGCTTTTAGAATGGGTAATTTTAGGACTTAAAAAACTTATTTAGGGCTTAGTACGGGTAAAAATAACATAACTTAGGTACTAGACGCATAGGGAAAGACTAAAATAGCTCTCACTTAAAAAGGTGATGGGATCCCTATAAGGAAGCTTTCAAGGACCGTTTTTCCCTTCACGGACCGTGAAGGGGATCATGAGCAGGGGGGACAAATTGTGAACTTTAGTTGATCATCATGGCTGGGTAAACATACCATTTACCCTTTCATGGGCCATTCAGGTGTCCGTGAAGGACGGGGTTGGATTCACAAGTGGGCTAAGAGGTCGTGGACCTCTTCATGGTCCGGGAACCTGCCCGTTAAAACCACTTTACACTTTCTAAATTCAAAGGTGTTACAATCAATAGAAGCAATCTGAACTTAGTTAAATTTTGGGGTAAAACTTGAGTTCTACAGTTTGGGTCTACGGACTGTAGGAAGTCCTACGAGCCGTAGAAAGGTCTTGTCGAAATTGGATGAATTTTAGGCCACATCTACTTAACCTACAATTGACCAGTACGGCCCGTAGGAATTCCTACGAACATAAGGTCTCCCTGGAAGTTATTTTAAAGGGTATTTAGGTCCTTTCCTCTGTACGTAATAACTATACTATGCCGTTTTAACCTATAAATAATACCCTATAACTTATTTTGCTCCTAAAATATACCCAATCCCTTTCTTTCCCCAAAAATCCTCTCAAGTATTTCTATCTTAAAGTCAAGGAAGAACAAGCAAGGGTTCCCAAATGAAGTATTCTTTTCAACCATTGTTTTGGGCATCAAGATAATGGTATGTAGGGAGTTCAATAGTGGGTTCCCTTTACCCATTGAATCTCAAAGATTTCTCCAGTTCTCCAATTCAATTTCCAGAAATTGGTTAAGTTCTTATTTAGTTCCTAATGGTTCCATTTTTATGGATTCAATTATTTGATTTTGATCTTATTATGATTTTTTAGACTCAATTATATGCTTTCCTATTAATTCCATTTGAACTCATGCATGATACATGATTTTGGATACAAAACCTAAAAGGCTATGAACTAATATAGAAGTTATGAAGATATAATTGATGTTTTCATAAAAGATATACATGATCTATGAAAAAGGAATATCGTACAATCTAGGTTTCTCTAAAATTATATCACGACCCAAGGGTACCCCCTAGACGTAACATGACACATAGAACCCCGAAAGGGACCATGTAAGCCACTTCGCATATCATAACATAAGTAAAGAACAATACAGAGTAAAACGCATTTAAGTCCAAAATCTTCATAAGGAAAGCGGAAGTCTAGACTTTGTCTCAATTAACCATCTATTACAATTATTGAATCAAAAGGAGGTCACAACCCTTACCAACCAAGTCCGAAAGTGAAAGTACAAGAATGAAACTACTAAATGACAATATCCGTCCTCGAACCATGATGACTCACCGACTAGCAAGGAGGAAGATCAATTCCAAGCTCTAGCCACAATGGGGACCACCTTGAGAACCGGACCCTACACTTTGGAAAAAAAGTTGGAGAATATGGGTTAGTACAAAATGCACTAAGTATGATAGCCATGCATGAAAACCTTGAAAATATGCTAAAAAGAACATTTTAGTTGAATGCATGCAATTTCTTAAGTGGAAGCATCATTTTGAAGATAGTGGTAAAACATAAGTCATAAACATAATCAACTCATAGGTCATCACGTCATAAAAGTAACATACCATAGATACCCTCAAAGACTACTTGTGCAATGCATGAATGAGATCCCATAATGCCACCCATACTAATTAAAACTCCTTAAGTAACCATAGTCTATTTTTCATACTCTTGTTCATATTATTGTGCTAGTGTGAATAAGCCTTAACCTACATAGATCATGTGAGCTAACATGGAATCCGGTCTCTACCCCACACCGAAAAATGATTGTTCTACTTGCCTAAGGTAAAACCATACTCTTAGCTTAGGTGGATCCACTAGCTAAAGACCTATGTGGGCACATAGTTATGGGATAAGGAGATTGCTACTAGAAACCCGGATTCAACTAAGGTAGAAGGTTTCCATCTCATGAAATATACTTTGGATAGCCGGACTCAACTATCGTATAAGCTTCCATCTCATATTCAAATCCACTCGGTAGTAGGCATTAATTCCCATAAATTTCATATTAAGTATTGACTTAAGTTCTTATTCATGGAAGAATGTCTTGACATTTCATCCAACATAATTCATACTATAGCTCATAGATTCAATAGGTGAGACTAGTCTTCCAAACTTAGTATCACTACATGTGACAAACCTTTCACATCATATCATATTCATATATAAGTGTGTTCATGAGGATAACATTCTAACACAACAATAACTAGATCATACGCATAGCCCTCATAATCATGCATAATTCACATACCTTGCCCTTCAAGGACAATAGATCATAATCAATCAACACATCTAGAATTACTACATTAGACATGGATGATAACATAATTCGAGTAACCCAACTATAACAAGCATAATCTCATATCATCCTTCTATAACCAACAATTCACATCATAAGATCCAAATTGGGGAAATTAGGGATTTCATGGGTTCTTGGGGGAAGTCATCATAAATCAACAATAAATCATCAATTCAATCATAATCCATCATAAATCAACCACTAAAAATGTTTTTGGAAAGAACCCATAAGATTGAAGTCAAACCATAATTTTGGGGAAATTACTAGTTTTGAAATTGAGTTTGGAGGGACTCAATGGATGAAGATTATCCATGGATGAAGAGCTACCTTACCTTAGTTATGATTCTCCAAGGAAATTGAGTGAAAACACCTTGTTTCTTCAAGCCCTAGCTCCAATTATACTCTTCTTTTTCCTTGAGTTCTAGAGAGATAAATTTTGTGTAGAAGATGGACTTTGGAGGTTTTCTTTTGGATTCTTGGGAGAATGACTTAATTTGGGCAAATTTTGAGTCTAAAAAAGCTTATATACTTTACTAGGGAAAGAGTAAAACAATGTAGTTTCAATTTAGGGAAAATAACGAAAAACCCATAAGATTTTTTTTTAACTTAAAATTGCAGACCTGCACGATTTGGCTCGCCAAAATTTCCAGTATGCTCAACCTGGAGGCAGCTTGCTAGGCGATGGGGAGGGGCCTTTGGGCGATGCGCCAACCAGTTTGGCGAGCCCCGACCTAGCGAGCCCTATTTTCTAGTAGCTGGGTCATGGGGACAGTCCACTAGGCGACCCTAGGTGCACTTTGGCGACTCACCAAGTCACTTGGGTGACCTTTACTGTCCCTTACCAACTTGGCTTGGGGGAGGAAATGTTTTTTCCTTAGTCAAACCTAGGTTTCCATAGACCCTGGCCTCAACCAAGGTTTTCTAACCCCTCACACAAAGTCCTAAGTTAGCCTACAAGAATCCGGGGTGTTACAATATCTCCCCCTTAGGGACATTCATCCTCGAATGACAACTTAGGCACCCTACGGAAGTAAAGACTCAAGACTAGCATCCTAGCATGAATGCAACATAAAAATAATGCACAATTTATAGGAGGAAACATCAACTCCACCTCAACATAATCAATGCAACATAAGGAAGTAGGAACTACATCTAACAACCCATTATGCATGGAAACTCAACATATTTCATAGTCATGGGAGGAAGTACCTTCTCAAATTCAAAGCATGCTCAACACACTATCATGGAGCTAATATGCAGTTACTCTCAAAAGCATACTAAAGCATGTTCATCTACTCATCTCATGAAGTCAAATATGCAACTCATACTAAAGGCACAACAACATGAGGAACACATCAATCATGAAAATTCATTTTCTTTCTAAACATGAATTTCTCAAGAACATGCATAGCATAAAAAATCATGGAAAACACATATAGAACACATGACTCCCAAAACTAGGAAACTCAAGAGGAATTACTTACCTCAAGCTTGAATAGGAATAGAAGGAAAGAGTTGAGGGTATCGGGACTTCATATCGGCCTCGGCCTCCCAAGTAGCACCCTCAACTAATTGGTTTCTCGATAAAACTTTTACGGAAGTTATTTCCTTATTTCTCAACCTCTTGACTTCACGGTCTAGGATTTCTACCGGAACCTCCTCATAAGAAAGACCCTCATCAACTCCCAATCCTTCTAGGGGAATAATGGATGTCGGATTTCCAATGCACTTCTTAAGTATGGAAACATGAAATACCGGATGAACCGGAGCCAACTCATCTGGCAAATCCAACTCATAGGCAACTTTCCCAATACATTTTAAAATTTGATATGGGCCCACATATCGGGGACTAAGTTTTCTCTTCTTGCCAAACCTCATCACACCTTTCATAGGTGAGATTTTTAGATAGACCCAATCATTAACTTCAAATTCTAGATCCCTTCTTCTAACATCGGCATAAGACTTTTGCCGACTTTGGGCCATTCCCAACCTCTCTCTAATGAGTCGGACTTTCTCAATGGCCTCATAAACTAGTTCGGGACAAATAAGAGCAATTTCACCTACCACAAACCAACCAACCGGAGACCTACATCTCCTACCATACAACGCTTCAAAAGGAGCCATATCGATACTTGAGTGATAACTATTGTTGTAGGCAAAATCTATTAATGGCAAGTGGTCATCCTAATTATCCTTGAAGTCTATAACACATGCCCTCAACATATCTTCTAATATTTGGATGGTACGTTCCGCTTGGCCAACAGTTTGGGGCTGGAAAGTCGTGCTAAGCTTAACCTTAGTACCAAGCCCTTTTTGGAATGACTTCCAAAAGTCTGAAGTAAATTGAGTACAACTATCTGAAATAATAGACAAAGGAACCCCATGCAACTTCACTATCTCTCTTATATACAACTTGGCATAGTCTTCCGCCAAAAAAGAAACCTAGACGGGAATGAAGTGGGCTGTTTTTGTCATCCGATCTATAATGACCCAAATAGAATAATGTTGCCTTTGGGTGCGAGGCAAACCCACAATAAAATCCATATTAATCTCTTCCCACTTCCTAGTGGGAATTGGTATATCTTGTAATGAGCCTCCCGGCCTTTGGTTCTCAACCTTAACTTGTTGACAATTCAGACATTTGGCTACAAATCCCGTAATATCTCTCTTCATGCCATTCCACCAATAGACTTCCAGTAGATCACAGTACATCTTGGTGGCTCCCGGATGAATAGAATATCGAGAACTATGAGATTCTTCTATAATTTTCTCCCTCAAACCATCAACATTTGAAACACATAACCGACCTTGGTACCTAAGCACTCCATCTCCTCCTTGGGAGAAAGCCTCAATGGACTTTTTGAGTACCGATTCTTTCAACTCAACAAAATAGGATCAATGTCTTGCTTAGACTTCACATCCATCACAAAGTAAAATTTGGAACTACTATGAACCATGACACTTCCCGTGGTGGAATCCACTAGTTGAACACCTAACCAGGCCAACCTATGCACATCCCGAATGAATTCTTTCTTTTCATCCTCTACATGAGCCACACTACCCATGGACAATCTACTAAGAGCATACGCTACCATAATAGCTTTGCCGGGGTGGTAAAGGACACTCATGTCATAATCCTTCAAGAGTTCTAACCACATTCTTTGTCGGAGATTCAAGTACTTTTGACTAAACAAATGTTGTAAGTTCTTGTGATCGGTAAACACATCAACATGCACCCCATTTAGATAATGCCTCCATATTTTTAAGGCAAACACACTCACCGCTAGTTCAATTTCATGGCTTGGATAATACTTCTCATGGACTTTAAGTTGCCTTGAAGCATAGGCAATCACCTATCATGTTGCATAAGTACACATCCCAACCCTACCCTAGAGGCATCACAATACATTACGAAACCATTCGTACCCTTTGGTAAGGTCAACACCGGAGCGGAACTGAGTCTATCTTTCAACTGTTGGAAACTCTTCTCACAAGCTTCTGACTATACAAACTTAGCTTTCTTTTGAGTCAAAGCCGTCAACGGAGAAGCAATGGTGGAAAACCCCTCAACAAACCTCATATAGTAACCGGCCAAACCCAAGAAGCTTCTAATGTCGGAAGGAGTTAGAGGTCTAGGCCAACTCCTGACCGCATCCGTCTTCTTTTGATCTACCTCTATACCCTTGCTGGACACAATATTACCAAGGAATGCTGCGGACCTTAACGAAAACTCACACTTGCTAAACTTTGCGAAAAGTTGATGGTCCTTAAGAACTTGCAACAAAACCCTCAAATGGTCAACATGCTCATTCTCATTCCTTGAATAGATCAAAATATCATCGATAAACACTATCACAAAAATGTCAAGATATTGTCAGAACACTCTATTAATTAAGTCCATGAATGCCGCCGGAGCGTTAGTTAAACCAAAGGACATTACTAGAAATTCATAGTTACCATATCTCGTTCGGAAAGCTGTCTTGGGAATGTCAACCCCTCTCACCGTCAATTGGTGATAACCCGAACAAAGATCAATCTTGGAGAAATAACTAGCCCCTTGAAGTTGGTCAAACAAGTCATCAATTCTTGGAAGGGGATACTTGTTCTTAATGATCACTTTATTCAATTGACGATAATCAATGCACATTCTAAGAGACCCATCATTCTTCTTAACAAACAACACCGGAGCACCCCATGGAGAGATACTCGGTTGCATAAAACCCTTATCTAACAAATCCTTTAGTTGTTCTTTCAACTCTTTTAACTCCGCCGAAGCCATTTTATAAGGAGGAATGGAGATAGGTTTCATATTCGGAAGAAGGTCAATACCAAAATCTATTTCCCACTCGGGAGGAATACCGGGCAAATCATCGGGAAAAACTTTTGGGAACTCATTAACTATCGTAATCGACTCTAGAGATGGGGTTTCAGATTCTACATCCCTCACCCTAACAAGATTGTAAATACACCCTTTGGAGATCATCTTCCTAGATTTAAGGTAAGACACAAATTGACCTCTAAGCATAGAGTTTCCTCCCTTCCATTCTAAAATAATCTCATTTGGAAATTGGAACCTAACCACCCGAGTCCTACAATCGATAGAGGCATAACATTTATGCAACCAATCCATACCCAAAATCACATCAAAGTCTAACATGTCTAACTCCAATAAATCCACCAAAGTAACTCTATGAGAAAAGGAAATGGGACAACTTCTATAAACCATCTTATCCACTACCGAGTCACCAACCGGGGTAGAGACCGAAAAAGGTTCTACTAATACTTCGGGGAGTATTTCAAACTTCATAGCCACAAAAGGTGTCACAAAGGACAAAGTAGCACCGGGATCTAGCAAGGCATATATATCAATTGAAAAGACTTGTAACATACCGGTCACCATATCTGGGGAGCTCTCTTTGTCACCTCGGGATTGAAGAGCGTAGAAGTGGTTTTACTTTTGAGCATTAGAGTTGAAACCGCTTGGAGGAGTTTGTTTATTCCCTTACCTTAGTCTTGAGCATTGGACAATCTCTCATCTTGTGGCCAACCTTCCCACAACTAAAACACCCATCGGTACCAACAAGACACTTGTTATCATGCTTTCTACCACATTTTGCAAAATTAGCCCTAGCAACATAAGAACCACCACTATTACCCCTTGAGGTTTATTGTTGGAATCCCTATCCTTTTTGACCCTTGGAGGAGCACTAGAGGTGCCTTGGTTGGATAACCTTTATTTAAACGTTGGCCGGCATTGTCCATTAGACCTAGCATTGGAAAAGTTCCCATCACCAGTTCTAGCTCTTTTCACCTCTCTATTCCATTTCTTGAGTTTTGACTCCTCAATTTGTTGGGTGTACACCATGAGCCTTGAGATATCCATATTATCATGGAGCATCGCCGTACGGCATTCTTCTTTAACCATGTCGGACACACTCGTCAAAAACCTACTCAACTCATCCCACAAATCGACACCAAAGATGGAGCATACTTGGACAATTAAGTGAATTTTACTGAATACTCTTTCAAGCTCATACCTCTTTGAGAAGGTTAATGAATTCCTCAACCTTAGCTTCCCTCAACTCTCAGGGAAATAATCTACCAAGAAATGCTGATTTAAATGTTTCCCACTCAACCGGGCCCGCTCCTACCGGCCTATGGTTCTTCCATTGAGCATACCATACTTGAGCAACAATATTCAATAGGTAAGCGGCTAGCTCCTCTTTCTCTACCGAAGTCACCCCCATAATGTCAAGTATCTTGTAAACGTCTTCCATAAATTCTTGAGGATCCTCTCCCACTTTGGAGCCATTAAACTCAGGAGGGTTCATTATAGCAAAATCCCTAATCCTAGAAGCAGCCAAATTCGCTTTAGGATTGACCGGAGCTACTACATATCTATTGGCTTGAGCCTCCAAAGCTAGGGCCAACATTTGAAAAGCCGACCTAACCTCCTCATTAGACATAGCCGAAGGAACAAACGGAGCTTGAGGAGCTTGGGGAGTAGTTTCTTGATTCACATTCTCCTCTTCCATCCTTCTAGCATTCGCCCTTCGTGTATTCATTTCCTGAAAACACAAAAGAAGGATTAGGAGAGGGACTTTATAGAGTTAAACTCTAAGGCACTACTTAAGAATAATGAAAGAAGTGAAATTTCATAAACATCGTATAGCCTCTCATGCATAAGTGTGGCAGGATTCACATGCATAAGTGTGGCGGAATTCACACCCATGAACAAGACTCTACTAGACGTGGCTTATGAGACATCATCCTAGAATTATTCTAAACCTTTTGCTCTGATTACCAAGTTTGTCATGACCCAAGGGTACCCCCTAGACGTAACATGGCACATAGAACCCCAAAAGGGACCATGTAAGCCACTTAGGATATCATAACATAAGTAAATAAAAATAAAGAGTAAAACGCATTTAAGTCCGAAATCTTCATAAGGAAAGCGGAAGTCTAGACTTTGTCTCAATTAGCCATCTATTACAATTCTTGAATAAAAATGAGTTCACAACCCTTAACAACCAAGTCCAAAAGTGAAAGTACAAGAATTAAACTACTAAATGACAATATGCGTCCTCGAACCATGAGGACTCGCTGACTAGCAAGGAGGAAGATCAATTCCAAGCTCTAGCCACAATGGGGACCACCTTGAGAAATGGACCCTACACTTTAGAAAAAAAGTAGGAAAATATGGGTTAGTACAAAATGCACTAAGTATGATAGCCATGCATGAAAACCTTGAAAACATGCTAAAAAGGAAATTTTAGTTGAATGCATGCAATTTCTTAAGTGAAAGCATAATTTTGAAGATAGTGGTAAAAAATAAGTCATAAGCATAATCAACTCGTAGGTCATCACGTCATAAAAGTAACATACCATATATACCCTCAAAGCCTACTTGTGCAATGCATGAATGAGATCCCATAATCCAACCCATACTAAGTAAAACTCCTTAAGTAACCATAGTCTATTTTTCATACTCTTGTTCATATTATAGTGCTAGTGGGAATAAGCCTTAACCGACATAGACCATGTGAGCTAACATGGAATCCGGTGTCTACCCCACACCGAAAAGTGGTTGTTCTACTTGCCTAAGGTAGAACCATACTCTTAGCTTAGGTGGATCCACTAGCTAAAGACCTATGTGGGTACATAGTTATGGGATAGGGAGATTGCTATTAGAAACGCGGACTCAACTAAGGTAGAAGGTTTCCATCTCATGAGATATACTTTGGAAAGCCGGACTCAACTATCGTATAAGCTTCTATCTCATATTCAAATCCACTCGGTGCTAGGCATTAATTCCCATAAATTTCATATACTATGTCTTGACTTAAGTTCTTATTCATGGAAAAATGTCTTGACACTTCATCCAACATAATTCATACTATAGCTCATAGATTAAATAGGTGAGACTAGTCTTCCAACCTTAGAATCACTACATGTGACAAACCTTTCACATCATATCATATTCATATATATGTGTGTTCATGAGGATAACATTCCAACACAATATCAACTAGATCATACCCATAGCCCTCATAATCATGGATAATTCACATACCTTGCCCTTCAAGGACCATACATCATAATCAATCAACACATCTAGAATTACTACATTATACAAGGATGATAACATAATTCAAGTAACCCAACTATAACAAGCATAATCTCATATCATCCTTCTATAACCAATAATTCACATCTTAAGATCCAAATTGGCGAAATTAGGGATTTCATGGGTTCTTGGGGGAATTCATCATAAATCAACAATAAATCATCAATTCAATCATAATCAATCGTAAATCAACCATTAAAAACATTTTTTGGAAAGAACCCATAAGATTGAAGTCAAACCCTAACTTTGGAGAAATCACTAGTTTTGAAATTGAGTTTGGAGGGACTCCATGGATGAAGATAATCCATGGATGAAGAGCTACCATATCTTCATTATGATTCACTAAGGAAATTGAGTGAAAACACCTTGTTTCTTCAAGCCCTAGCTCCAATTCTACTCTTCTTTTTCCTTGAGTTTTAGAGAGATAAATTTTGTGTAGAAGATGGACTTTGGAGGTTTTCTTTTGGATTCTTGGGAGAATGACTTAATTTGGGCAAATTTTGAGTCTAAAAAGCTTATATACTTTACTAGGGAAAGAGTAAAACAATGTAGTTTCGATTTAGGGAAAATAAGGAAAGACCCATAATATTTTTTTTTAAAACTTAAAATTGCTGACATGCACGATTTGGCTCGCCAAGCGTACTTGGCGACTCGCCAAGTGGTCCCTTGGCTCGCCAAAATTTCCAGTATGTTCACCTTGGAGGTAGCTTGCTAGGCGATGGGGAGGGGCCTTTTGGCCATGCGCCAACCAGGTTGGCGAGCCCCGACCAAGCTTGCCCTATTTTCCAACAGCTGGGTCATGGGGACAGTCCACTAGGCGACCCTAGGTGCACTTTGGCGACTCGCCAAGTCACTTGGGCGACCTTTACTTTCCCTCGCTAACTTGGCTTGGGGCAGGAAATGTTATTCCTTAGTCAAACCTAGGTTTCCATAGACCCTGCCCTCAACTAAGGTTTGCTAACCCCTCACACAATGTCCTGAGTTAGCCTACAAGAATCCAGGGTGTTACAATATCTCCCCCTTGGGGAGATTCGTCCTCGAATGACAACTTAGGCACCCTACGGAAGTAAAGATTCAAGACTAGCAGCCCATCATTAATGCAACATAAAAATAATGCACAATTCATAGGAGTTAACATCAACTCCACCTCAACATAATCAATGCAACATAAGGAAGTAGGAACTACATCTAACAACCCATTATGCATGAAAACTCAACATATTTCATAGTCATGGGACGAACTACCTTCTCCAACTCAAAGCATGCTCAACACACTATCATGGAGCTAATATGCAATTACTCTCAAAAGCATACTAAAGCATGTTCATCTACTCATCTCATGAAGTCAAATATGCAACTCATACTAAAGGCACAGCAACATGAGGAACACATCAATCATGAGAATTCATTTTCTTACTAAACATGAATTTCTCAAGAACATGCATAACATAAGAAATCATGGAAAACACATATAGCACACATGACTCCCAAAACTAGGAAACTCAAGAGGAATTACTTACCTCAAGATTGAATAGGAGTAGAAGGAAAGCGATGACGGTATCGAAACTTCATATCAGCCTCGGCCTCCCAAGTAGCACCCTCAACTAATTGGCTTCCCCATAAAACTTTTACGGAAGCTATTTCCTTATTTCTCAACCTCTTGACTTGTCGGTCAAGGATTTCTTCCAGAACTTCCTCATAAGAAAGACCCTCATCAACTACCAACCCTTCTAGGGGAATAATGGATATTGGATATCCAATGCACTTCTTAAGCATGGAACATGAAATACCAGATTAACCGGAGCCAACTCATTAGCCGACCCAATCATTAACTTCAACTTCAAATTCCAGTATGCTCAACCTGGAAACAGCTTGCTAGGCGATGGGGAGGGGCCTTTGGGTGATGCGCCAACCAGGTTGGTGAGCCCCGACCTAGCTCGCCCTATTTTCCAGCAGTTGGGTCATGGGGACAGTCCACTAGGCGACCCTAGGTGCACTTTGGCGACTCACCAAGTCACTTGGGTGACCTTCACTGTCCCTCGCCAACTTGGCTTTGGGGAGGAAATGTTTTTCCTTAGTCAAACCTAGGTTTCTATAGACCCTGCCCTCAACCAAGGTTTTCTAAACCCTCACACAAAGTCCGAAGTTAGCCTACAAGAATCCAAGGTGTTACAAATTAGCATCAACTAAATTGTGAAATGTTTTCTCACATTAAGGGATCATGGTTTTGTGAATGGTTTTCTCACACATGCAGGATTCAAGATTTAAGGAGCTATTCTATTATATTTTTAGCTTGGATTAGCAACTGAATTGTGTTTTTCTATGGATGATGATATGATTATATTTAGGACTAATTCTTTTGGGATTTTCTTATCACGGGCAGGATATTGAGATGGAGGCTCTCCCGTAGGTAGAGATCGGGTCTCTATTAGAATTATCCTTGTCCCTATCTATATGGCCCCACAGGATTGCCTTAAGTGACATAGCAAGCGGATCCACCTAAGCTAGAAACTAAGGTCTGTGACTTGGTAAGTAAAGATATCTCTTTTCAGCGTGGGAGCAAGACACCAGATTACAAGTTCAAGCTTACGTGATCTATGTCGGTTAATAGTAAATATCCCAAAAAATGAACTAAGTTTTTCTTAAAGGTTTTATGACGCTTTCATGATAATTTTTAATATGCGTTGACCATGTTCAAGTTTTATAATGTTTATTTTAAGGCTTTTACGATGTTTAGCTTCTTATGCATTTTATTTTTTTGATTATGTCCCCTTATTTTCATGATTCATATTTTATGCATATCTCTCATACATAGTACATTTCATGTACTAATGGATAATTGTGCCTACTTTGTTTCATTAATGTAGGGTGTGATGCTTCCTCTCCCTCCACTCGTGGCTAGTTGGTGTTTGCTTAAGGATTTGAAGATATGGCGAGTCCTCATACTCTAAGGACCATGTCGCTTTTATTACTTTTATATGTCTTTATGTTTTGGATATTTTATTTGGTGTATGGGTTACGTCCCAACCACTTACCTTGATGTACTAGATGGCTTGTCATGACTATGAGATTTCCGCTTTTAAATGTCAAAACTCTTTTATTTATTGATGGGATTCTTTTCTTTTATCTATTATATTGCTTCTATGTATGTCCACTAGCTTTTGTAGGTCCTTTTGGGGTCTTATACACCATCTCACATCTAGGGTGTACCTTAGGTCATGACAAACTTTGTATTCAGAGCATAAGGTTTCACAAAAGGTCCTTGGAAATTTGATAATTCGTGTTGAGTAGAGTCTTGTTCATGAGTGTGAAGTGCACCACATTTATGAATAGAAGGCTACAAAGCACTTAGAAAACTTTGCTTCTTTCATTACTGTAAAGTTGTGCCATAGATTTTATCTCTATTAAGATCCTTCTCCTAAATCGTGTTCGATCCTTTTCAGGATATAGCCCTTCAATGAGCTTATGCAAGAAGGAATGTGGGCAATGACAATGTAGAGCCCGGGTTTCCTCAAATTCTGGTTGATCCTTTTGCCGAGCAACTGACTCCTGCTGAATTTCGATCTTCTTTCCAAGTGTTGGATCAAGCTATGACGGCCCATGCTATTAGAGAGGCTAATGCTCCCGTGAACCCAATTATGGGTAAGGTGGTGACAAGGATAAAAGACCTCACTAGGATGAATCCTTTGGAGTTTTATGTGTCTAAGGATGAGGAGGATCCCAAAGATTTCATTGATGAGGTGTATAAGATAGTGGGTATCATGGGATTTTCTATGATTGAGAAGGCGGAGTGAGCTGCTTACCAACCAAAGGGTGTTGGAGGAGTGTGGTTTGAACAATGGAAAGGTGAGAGGCTATTTATGCGGGTCCTCTTGATTGAGAGAAATTTAAGAGAGCTTTTCATAATCGTTTATTTCCTCTTTAAATTAGAGAAGTAAAAGTGCATGAGTTCATTATCCTCTGACAAAGAAATATGAGTGTGAAGGATTATTTTTTGAAAATCACTCAATTAGATAAGTATGCTCCAACTATGGTTGCCAACTCTAGGTCAAGGATGAGTAAGTTTGTGTTGGATGTATCCGATATTATTGTCAAAGCATGTTGATCAAATAGATGGATATTTCCCATTGAATGATACATTCCAAATAAATTGAAGAGGAACAGCTTCAGGAAGGGAATACGAGTCCACGAGGGCAAAGACCGGTGATGGTGACTTTTCTCATTCTAGGTCTGGTAGACAAGGGCGTCCTTATTTTTGGCAAAAGTTTTCCGATCAAGGTTCCTCAAATGCTCTGAATTCTAAGTTCAACAAACAGAGGGTGTCTAACACTAAGCCTCAAAGAGAAAGTGGTGGTAATGGATCTTTTCTCCCGCTTGCACTAGGTGTGGTAAAAAACATGATGGAAAGTGTTGGGGTCAGTACAGATGGTTGCTTTAAATGTGGAAATAATGTTTACAAGATGAGAGATTGCCTATTGATTGTTACAAAGGGAAGGGATGGTAGGCAAGCTCAACCTAGTGGTTCCGGTTCGGGTGCTCGGAAGAAAAATAAGTTTTATGCTCTTCAGACTCAACAGGATCACAAGGATTCTCCGAATCTGGTGACCAGTATGTTCAAAGTCTTTCCTCTTTATGTTTATACTTTAATTGATCGGATGCTATCTTATCGTTCATTACTCCTTATGTGGCCATAAAGTTTGATGTTGATCTCGAAATCCTTTCTAATCCATTTCATGTCTCTATCCTCGTTGGGGATTCTATAATGGATAAGAGTGTTTATAGAAATTGTCCTATTTCTATTTCACATAGAGTCACTCATATTGATCGTGTAGAGCTTGATATGTTAGATTTTTATATTATTCATGGGATGGATTGGCTTAATGCATGTTATGCTTCCATAGATTGTAGGACCCGATTGGTGAATTTCAAGGTTCCAAATGAACCTATTATGTCATGGGAAGGGGGAAACTATGTTCTTAAGGGTAAATTTATATCTTGCCTAAAAGCTAGGAAAATGATTTCTAAGGATTGCATCTATCATCTTGTTCGGGTTAGGGATATATATTCCAAGACCCCTACTCTTGAGTCAGTTTCGATTGTAAAATAGTTTCTGGAAGTATTTCCAGATGATCTTCCTGATATTCCTCCCGAAATTCAAATAAAATTCGGTATTGACCTTCTCCTAGATACATAGCTTATCTTTATTCCTCCTTACCGTATGGCCACAGAAGATTTTAAGATATTAAAGTATCAATTGAAAGATTTATTGGATAAGGATTTTATTAGACCGAGTATCTCTCCATGGTTTGTTCGAAAGAAGGATGGTTCAATCCGAATGTGCATTGACTACCGGGAATTAAATAAGGTTACTATTAAGAAGAAGTATTATATACCAAGGATAGATAATTTATTTAATTAACTCCAAGGAGTGAGTTACTTCTGCAAGATTGACCTTCGGTCGGGTTATCACAAATTGAGGGTGAATGAGAATGACATTCCAAAGATGGCTTTTTGAACTTGGTATGGTAATTATGAGTTTTTTGTAATATCTTTTGGTTTTACTAACACCCCGACAGAGTTTATGAATTTGATGAATAAGGTGTTTAAGCAATATCTTAACATGTTTGTGATTGTGTTTATCAATGACATCTTGATTTACTCATGGAGTGAGGATGTGTATGTTGAACATTTGAGGATTGTGTTGCAAATTCTCAAGGATCGTGCATTGTATGTTATGTTTAGCAAGTGTGAGTTTTGGTTGAGGTACATTTCTTTCCTTGGCCATACTGTCTCCGGTGAAGGTATTTAAGTTAATCCTAAGAAAACTGAGGTTGTTAAGAATTTGCCTAGACCTTAGTCTGCTTCAAATATACGAAGTTTCTTGGGTTTGGTTGGTTACTATAGAAGGTTCATGGAAGGATTTTCCTCTATTGCTTCACCATTGACTCAAAAGAAGATAAAATTCTTATAGTCGGAAGCTTGTCAGACGATTTTCTAAGATTTGAAAGATAGACTCACTTTGGCCCTTATATTTACTATACTGGAAGAATCAGATGGTTTTTTGGTTTATTGTGATGCTTTGTTGATTGGTCTAGGGTATGTTTTGATGCAACATGTAAAAGTCATTTCTTATTCTTCAAGGCAATTGAAGGTGCATGAAAATAATTATCCGACTCATTATTTGGAGTTAGTGGCGATGGTTTTTGTCGTAAAATTTTGGAGGCATTACTTGTATGGTGTTCATGTGGATGTATTCACCGACCACAAGAGCTTTAAATGTGTGTTTACTCAAAAGGACCTAAATCTTTTCCAAAAGAGGTGGCTTGAGTTGTTGAAATATTACGACATGAGTGTCCTATATCATCTCAGTAAGGTGAACCTGGTGGCGGATACTCTTAGCTGGTGATCAATGGAAAGTATAGTTCATGTTGAGGAGTATAAGAGGGAGTTAGTTTGTGATGTTCATAGCTTGGGCCGATTGGGTATTCTATTGTTTGATTCAAATGAAGGTGGTGTAGTTGTTCAAAATGGTTTAGAATTATTTTTCGTATCGGATGTGAAGGCTAAGAAAGATCTTGATCCGGTTATGGTAGACTTGAATAAGCCGATCTCCAAAAAATCAATCAAGGCTTTCTCTTAAGGGGGAGATGGTGTCCTTCGATACCAAGGTTAATTATGTGTTACGGATGTTGATGAGTTGAGAAATCATATTCTAACAGAAGCTCATAGTTTTTGGTATTCTATTCAACTAGGAGCCACCATGATGTACCATGATTTGCGGGAAGTCTATAGCTGGAATGCAATGAAGAAGGATATTGCGGACATTGTGGCTAAATGTCTGAATCGTCAACAAGTGAAGGCTGTGCATCAAAAGCTGGGTGGTTTGGCTCTAAACATTAGTATTCCTACATGGAAGTGGGAAGATTTGAATATGGACTTCATTATGAGTTTACCCCGCACTCTTCGACTGATTGATTCGATTTGGTTCATTGTGGACTGAATAATGAAATCGGCTCACTTTCTTCATGTTAAGACTTCATTCTCATCAGAAGATTATGCCAAGCTTTATACACGGGAAATGGTAAGGTTGCATAGAGTTCCTTTGTCCATTATCTTTGATCGAGGTACTTAATTGAAATCTCAACTTTGGAAGTCATTTCAAAAAGTTCTTGGTACTCAAGTGAAGCTTAGCATGACTTTTCATCCTCAGACTAATGGACAAGCCTGGTGTGCCATTTAGAATTTATAGGACATGTTAAGAGCATGTGTGATTGATTTCAGGGGTAATTGGGATGATTATTTGCCTTTGATATAGCTATCATTCTAGCATTGGGATAGCACCATTTGAGGCTTTTTATGGTAGGAGGTGCAGGTCTCCTATAGTTTGGTTTGAAGTTGGTGAGGTTGCTTTGATAAGGCCCAAATTTGTGCATGAGGGTTTAGAAAAGGTTCGACTTATTTAGAGAAGGTTGAGAACGGCTCATAGTCAACAAAAGTCTTATTCTGATGTTAGAAGAAAGGAACTAGAATTTGATGCTGATGATTGGGTCTACTTAAAAATTTCACCCATGAAGGGTGTAATGAGATTTGGAAAGAAAGGGAAGCTTAGTCCCCGCTATGTGGGTCCATATCAAATTTTGAGGTGTACTGGCAAGGTTGCCTATAAATTTGAGTTGCCTAATGATTTAGCATCGGTACATCAGGTTTTCCATGTCTTTTTGTTGAAAATGTGTGTTGGAGATCTGACGTCCATCGTTCCTTTTGAAGGTTTGGGAGTTAAAAAAAATATTTCTTATGAAGAGGTCCGATTGAGAATTTAGACCAGCAAGTTTGGGAGTTGAGAAATAAGGAAGTTGCTTCCGTGAGGGTTCTTTGGGGAAATCAATTAGTTAAGGGTGCTACTTCGGAGGTTGATGCCAATATGATGTCCCAGTATCCTCATCTCTTTCCCTCCGCTCCTATTCTAGCTTGAGGTATTAGTTGCTCATGGTTGATTCATTCGGATTCATGCGTCTTAGTTATTCTCATGTTTTAATATGCATGCATGTTCATGAAATCCTGATTTTTATGTTATGATTTAGATTGGTCTGATTCTCAATGTTTATGTGCATCATGATGAAATTTTCATTCATAGTGGGTGTTAGTTTCTCTCCTACTCTATCCATGCTAGCTTCACTCCCGTTCGAGGAGATATTGTAACACCTCGAAATTGTGAAAAAGAAATTTTTCACCTTTTAGCTACAGGTTGTGATCTACGATCCATTCTACGGGTCGTAGATGCTTCTACAGACTGTAGAGTGCATCTGTAGGAAGTGGATCAAGCTCTGGGAAAATTTCAAGTCCCAGTTACTTGATCTACCATTGACCAGGATGAGTCGTAGGATGTTCTACAAACCGGAGATGGGTTCCGTAGAAGCAATCCAGACTTATTGAAATTTTGGGGTAAAATTTAAGTTCTACGATTTGGTTCTACGATTTGGTTCTACGGACCGTAGAAAGACCTACGGGTAGTAGAAAGGTCTTGTCAAAGTTGGATGAATTTAAGCCCTATTCACTCAACCTAAGGTTGGTCAGTACGGCCTGTAAGAATTCCTACGAGTCGTAGGTCCTAACTCTAGGTCTGCCAAGCAGTTATTTTAAAGGGTATTTGGGTCCTTTCCTATGCACCTAATACCTATACTACGTTGTTTTAATCTATAAATAATAACCTATAACTTATTTTACTCCTAAAATGTACCCAATTCCTTTCATTCCCCAAAAATCCCCAAAATCCTCTCAAAGTTTTTCTCTCTCAAGATCAAGGAAGAAGAAGCTACAATTCGCAAATTAAGTCAAATTTTCCACCATTGTTTTAGGGTTAAAGATCAAGGTATGTAGGGAGTTCATCAATGGGTTCCATTCACCCATTGAGTCCCAAAGATTTCTCCAATTCTCCAATTCAATTTCCCAAAATTGGTTAAGTTCTTATTCAAATCCCGATGAGTTTGATTTATACCTATACAATTATTTGATTTTTGATTTTATTATGATTTTTAGACTAAATTACATGCGTTCCAATTAATTCCATATGAACCCATGCATGATACATTATTTTGACTATGTCACGACCAGGGGTATACCCTAGATGTAACATGGGGTATTAAACCCCGAAAGGCCTAACACAAACAACTTAGCATATCATAACATAAAGTAAATAGAAATGACGCAGAAATCTTAAAACATTTTCCATACAATCGAAGTCTTTATAAAAGCAAGCGGAAGTCTATAACACTTTGTCTCAAACCATCTAAAACCACTTGAATAAAACTTTGGGACGCAGCCCATACAATAGTCTAAAACATAAAGAAAAGGTGAGGAAATCCTCGATGCTATGAGGACTCACCAAATCTTCAACTCATTGCTCTACTAGGAACCTAGCCACAAGAATGGAACTCAATATCGCCGTACCCTACATTTGATAAGAATGTAAGCAAGAGTATGTGTTAGTACAATAATGTACTAAATATGATGGCTAGCATATATCATCAACATAAGCATATAAGAGGCATTAGTCAACATAAGCATATAATAGGCATTCGTCAACATAAGACATATACCATAATCATAAGAGATGATAACATGAGTCACAAACATTAGAGACATCATCATAAGATGTAGGCTATAAGCATAAGAGATAACCACCTAATCATAAGCATAATCTCCAACATAGACATAAGGTAAGCATTAGTCATCATAAGGCATGAACCTTGAACATAGGATATACTTCATATTCATAGCTTAGTCAATACTTAGTTCTTCATAACATAGAAGAAACACACCATAAATAGCTTCAAGTCATACTTGTGCAATGCATGGATAAGACCCCATAATCTCACCCACACTAAGTACCACCTTAGGCCATCATACATACTTACCATATTTGATCTCCTCCTTAGCTTATTAATCATAGACAAGGGAATCTATCACCTTTAGTCAATCATATCATTGAAGGCAACTATAGAAACAAATTCATAATTCATAATTCATAATCATATTCTTGTTGTGGAAATTAGCCTTAACCGACATAGACTATGTGAGCTTAAAATGGAATACGGTGTCTACCCCACACCGAAAAGGGATTATTCTACTTGCCTAAGGTAGAACCATACTCTTAGCTTAGGTGGATCCAATAGCTCAGTAATCTATGAGGGGACATAGTTTATTGGATAAGGAGATTACTACTAGAAACTGGACTCAACTACGGTAGAAGATTTCCATCTCATGAGATACATACTTTTGGAACCCGGACTCAACTAGACTATAAGGAACGCATTTAGAAAGCCGGACTCAACTAGAGTAAAAGCTTTCATTGGGAATCCGAATTCAACTAGCGTAAAAGCTTCCATCTCATATTTATATCCACTCGGTGCTAAGCATAATTCCCATGGAGTTCATATTAAGTCTTGACTTAAGTTCATATTTATTGAAGAATGACTTGACACTCAATCCAACATAACTCATACTATAGCTCATTAGATCATGTGTGAGAATAACCTTTCACCGTCCATATCTACATATAGATTCAATAGGTGAGAAAGGCTTTCAACCTTAGAATCACCATAGTGTGAGAAAACCATTCACAACATATCATATTCATGCATAAGTGTGTATATGAGAATAACCTTTCAACAACACAACAAATAGATCATAATCATATTCACTTTACTCTCAAAGTGTTCTTAAAGCATATACACAAATCTCATAATCATGCTTAATTCTCATACTTGTCCTTCAAGGACCATAGGTCATACTCCATCAACACATCTAGAATTACTACATTAGACATGGATGATATCATAATTCAAGTAATCAAATCACTACATGCATAATCTCATATACTCATAATATAGGTCATGTGGCTAAAGTCCTTCCACAATCATACCATATACAAATCAACATACATAATAGCTTTACTCTCAAATCCTTATCATTCGTAGTTCAACATATTAGCCTTACTCTTAGAGCCCTACTAGTCATAACTTAAGATATAAGCTTCATTCTAAAATCCCTAACAATAATCATTCATCATCCATGCCTTAGTCTCAAGACCATTCTAATCATCATAGCTTTGAAGTCATAATTCAGCACACATTCTTGATCATAGCCAATTCATGTCTATAAGCTTTCACCCTAAGAAATCTATTCATACTTCATCATATTACCCCCAATATCAAGCACTACTAATCATGATTCATCATTTAAGCCCTAATCTATTCAATTCATGTCTTCAAGCTTTACCTTTAAGTAGTTCATATATAGGTGCTCTATTCTCAAGCAATTCATAAGTAATTCATCAATATTAGAAGGTCACATCTAAGCCCTCAATTTCCTCTTTCATGGCACAAAACCAAACTATGTCAATTTCACCCTAGAATCTTAGATTAATCAAGGATACATGTGTAATCATACTAAAAACATGCAATTACATCATAAACATTAATAAATGAACATTATCCACTCAATTGGATCAACATAAAATAATACCCACAATATAGGAAGGAACCCTAACTAGAATTGGGGATTCATCTTCACAATTGGGGGGGGGGGGAATGGGGGCTTCATGGATGAAAGGGATCCTTGAATGAATAAGCCATCATACCTTGATTACAAACCCTAGAAAGCTTGAAACAATTGAGTCTTGACCTAGCTTGACCCAGTTCTTCTTCTTCTTCTTCTTCTTCTTCTTTTTCTTCTTCTTTCTAGAGAGAGGATTTTTTTAGAGGGAATTGGGTTTCTTATTGGTGAGTTGAGAGAATGATTTGGAATCACTTAATTAAGGGTCTAAAGTCTTTGTATAGGTGGTCTAAACTAATATAAAACCACACCACTTAATCCCTAATTAATTATGGAAATTTCCCTTAACCACCTAAGACTCACCTGCTGCCTCACCCACGAGACCACACACACGGGCCATGGGTGGAGCCACGGGGCGTGCTAGTCATCCGTGGGTGGTGGTCTGCGGCAGTACTTTTGGGACCCTGACCCATGAGGCCATCCACGAAGCTTGGAACCCCCTACGGGGCGTGGGTCCCCTCATAGGTGCACTACCTTGGGCAGCTTTCTAGGGTCCTCCTCAAGGACCCTTGGTTGGTCCTTTGGGAGTCGTACCTTGACGTTATAACCCGAAATCCTTCATTCTAGGTACAGGAAGCTAAATTCACAACTCTAACCCTCACGTCAAGCTCTAGTTTAGCCTAATAGTTTCCGGGGTGTTACAATATCTCCCCCTTGGGAACATTCTTCCTCGAATGAAGATTCTAAACACCTCTTTAATGGAAACGACTCTAGACTAACAGCCCATCATGCATGCAACATCAAAATTCAGATAAGCAAAGGAGGAAAACTTCAACTCCAAGATAAACATACTCAATGCAACACAAGGGAGTAGAAACTCCATCTAACAACCCAACATGAATGAAATTCAACATCTATTCATGTTCAAGGAGGAACTACCATCTCCGAACTAAAACATGCACATCATACTCTCATGGAGCTCCTATGTTACTCTCAAAAAGCATTTATTCAAGGAGTAATCTCTCAACTCCGAACTAAGGAATCCTCATATTTTCATCTCATGAAGTCAAATAGGCAACTTATACTCAATGCACTACAACATGAGAAAATAAATCATGTAAACTCATTTTTCTTGTAAATCACAAACTTTCATGAACATGCATCATATAAGGAAATCATGGCAACACATAAACACATATGACCCCACACATAATACAAACCAAGAGTAACTTATCATCTCAAGAGTTCATATGGACCTACAAAATGGGGACTAAACTTCACAACTTATTTCACCCTTCTAGGGTGATAAATTCAAGTAAGCCCAACTCCTAAACATTAGGAACACTCAACCACCTTGCTACCCAAGCACATCATCTCCCCCTTGGGAGAAATCCTAAACGAACTTTCTAAGCACCATTTATTTCAATTAAACTAAGGTCGGATTAAGTCATCATAAACTTACACATTCATCTCACAAGAAGACTCTAAACCATGGTGAACTATACTACTACCCTTCCTTTTATAGGAGTCTACTAATTACCACATCTAGGTATTATCTAAACACTCTACTCATAATGACCATACTTATGATCAATCTTAACAAGGTAACTAACTCCTTGAAGTTGGTCAACAGCTAAACATATCTCCCTCACCTTAGCTAGGTGGTACATGCAACCCTTCAAAGTCAACTTCTAGACAAGACATAACCCAAATTTATGACAGACTTTCCCCCTTCCACTCTCGGATAGGCTCATTCGGGAACTAATCATTTTGACTATACGGGTTCTACAATCACAAAGGAGCATAATAGGACTGCAACCAAACCAATAAAATGAAAACATAAAAAATCTAGCAAATCACAAACATCAATTAAGAAGTTATCAACATTACCGGGATCCACATTTTGAGCACACTCTTCTTCTCCTCTAGCTTGAAGTGCATAAAACTGGTTTTGCTTAGGGGAACTCACACCTGAACCAATTAGACCGGATGAAGGGTAGGGTTGAGATATACGACGACTATCTCCTTCATTTCTAGCAACTATAGGACAATGCCTTATCTTTTGGCCTAGCTTGCCACAACCAAAACAAACATTGGAACCCGCTAAGCAATCACCCTCATACCTTCTATCACATTTTCTACACCCCGGTAATAGAACCCCACTACCATCTCTTTGAGGCCTAGGGTTAGACACCCTATCTTGGTTGAACTTAGGAGCATCCTCTCTTCCTTTAGCCTTTTCCTTAGGACAATTCCTCCTTCTGTGACCACTTTCACCATAACTAAAACAACCTTCTATGTCGGCTAAACATCTACCCTCATGTCTCTTTCCACACCTAGCACAAGTAGGCCTTAGGGATTCACTGCTAATTCCTTGCGGTTTAGGGTTAGACACCCTATTCTCCTTATACTTTGAAACATTAGAAGAACCTTTTCCGGACAACCTTTGTCGATTCCTAGAGCGACCATGTCCATCGGACCCATTATGAAAAAACTTATCATCCTCTATTCTAGACCTGTTTTTCTCCCTATTAACTGGTGCCATAATGGCTTGTGCAAACATTTGGAACAATGACCTAAACTCCGCATGAGTAACATTCTCAACTAGAGGATCAACCAGAGCTTGTGGAGCTTGTGGAGGAACCTCTTGATCCACCATGTCTACCTCATTCCTTCTAGCATTTGCCCTTGTATTAGCCATATCCTGAAAACCCTCGCACACGGATTAGGAGAAATACCTAGTAGAGTTAAACTCTATGGCATGACTTAGAGAATGAAGAAGTGAGATTTCCTAATCATCTAATAGCTTTCAATTCATAAATGTGGGGCGCTTCATACTTATGAACAAGAATCTACTAGACGTGGATTTGAGACAATCCTAGAATCATTCTAAAATTTGTGCTCTAATTACCAAGTTTGTCACGACCCAGGGATACACCCTAGATGTAACATGGCGTACTGTCCCCCGAAAGGCCTAACACAAGCCACTTAGCATATCATAACATAAAGTAAATAGAAATGATGCAGAAATTTTAAAACTTTTTCCATAAAATATAAGTCTTTTTAAAAGCAAGCATAAGTCTATAACACTTTGTCTCAAACTATCTTAAACCACTTGAATAAAACTTTGCGACGCAGCTCATACAATAGTCTAAAACATAAAGGAAAGACATAAAGGAAATGTGATAAAATTCGCGATGCTATGAGGACTCACCAAATCTTCAACTCCTTACTGTACTAGGAACCTAACCATGAGAATGGAACTCAATATCGCCGGACCCTACATTTGATAAGAATGTAGGCAAGAGTATACGTTAGTACAATAATGTACTAAATGTGATGGCTAGCATATATCATCAACATAAGCATATAAGAGGCATTTTTCAACATAAGACATACACCATAATCATAAGAGATGATAACATGAGTCATAAACATAAGAGACATCATCATAAGACGTAGGCTATAAGCATAAGAGATAACCACCTAATCATAAGCATAATCTCCAACATAGACGTAAGGTAAGCATTAGTCATCATAAGGCATGAACCTTGAACATAGGAGATACCTCATATTCATAGCATAGTCAATACTTAATTCTTAATAACATAATAGAAAAACTTCATAAGTAGCTTCAAGTCATACTTGTGCAATGCATGGATAAGACCCCATAATCTCACCCACATTAAGTACCACCTTAGGCCATCATACATACTTACCATCTTTGATCTCCTCCTTAGCTTATTCATCATAGACAAGGGAATCTATCACCTTTAGTCAGTCATATCATGGAAGGAAACTATAGTAACAATCCATCAAGACATACATCATAAGCATAAGTCATAAGCATATTCATTAGATAGATCATCATCATATAAGAGGAACATATCATAACTACCCTCAGAGCATACTTGTGCAATGCATGAATAAGATCTCATACTCCCATCCATGGTAAGTAAAGCTTCTTGAGTAACCATAATTCATAATACATAATCATATTCTTGTTGTGGGAATTAGCCTTAACCGACATAGACCATGTGAGCTTAACATGGAATCCGGTGTCTATCCCACACCGAAAAAGGGTTGTTCTACTTGCCTAAGGTAGAACCATACTCTTAGCTTATGTGGATCCAATAGCTCAGTAATCTATGAGGGCACATAGTTTATTGGATAAGGAGATTGCTACTAGAAACCGGACTCAACTATGGTAGAAGGTTTCCATCTCATGAGATACATACTTTGGGAACCCGGACTCAACTAGCCTATAAGGAACCCATTTAGAAAGCCGGACTCAATTAGCGTAAAAGCTTTCATTGGGAATCTGGACTCAACTACCGTAAAAGCTTCCATCTCATATTCATATCCACTCGGTGCTAAGCATAATTCCCATGGAGTTCATATTAAGTCTTGACTTAAGTTCATATTTATGGAAGAATGTCTTGACACTCAATCCAACATAACTCATACTATAGCTCATTAGATCATGCGTTAGAATAACCTTTCACCGTCCATGTCTACATATAGATTCAATAGGTGAGAAAGCCTTTCAACCTTAGAATCACCATATTGTAAGAAAACCTTTCATAACATTCCATATTCATGCATAAGTGTGTATATGAGAATAACCTTTCAACAACAACTAGATCATAATCATATTCACTTGACTCTCAAAGTGTTCTTAAAGCATATACATAAATCTCATAATCATGCTTAATTCTCATACTTTCCCTTCAAGGACCATAGATCATACTCCATCAACACATCTAGAATTACTACATTAGACATGGATGATAGCATAATTCAAGTAATCAAATCACTAAATGCATAATCTCATATACTCATAATATAGGTCATGTAGGTAAAGTCCTTCCACAATCATACCATATACAAATCAACATACATAATAGCTTCACTCTCAAAGCCTTAACATTCGTAGTTCAACATATTAGCCTTACTTTAAGAGCCCTATTAGTCATAACTCAACATATAAGCTTCATTCTAAAAGCCCTAACAATAATTATTCATCATCCATGCCTTAGTCTCAAGACCATTCTAATCATCATAGCTTTCAAGTCATAATTCATCACATATACTTGATCTTAGCCAATTAATGTCTATAAGCTTTCAACCTAACAAATCTATTCATACTTCATCATATTACCCCCAATCTCAAGCACTATTAATCATGATTCATCATATAAGCCCTAATCTACTCAATTCATGTCTTCAAGCTTTACCTTTAAGTAATTCATATCTAGGTGCTCTAATCTCAAGCAATTCATAAAGTAATTCGTCAATCTTAGAAGGTCACCCATGAGACCACGCCCACGGGCCGTATGTGGACCCACGGGCTGTGGTAGTCATCCATGGGTGGTGGTCTGTGGCAGTACTTTTGGGACCCTAACCCACGAGGCGTGGACCCCCCTACAGGGTATGGGTCCCGTCGTGGGTGCACTGCCTTGGGCAGCTTGCTAGGGTCCTCCTCAAGGACCCTTGGTTTGTCTTTGGGAGTCGTACCTTGACTTTCTAACCCGAAATCCTTTATTCTAGGTACGGGAATCTAAATTTACAACTCTAACCCTCACGTCAAGCTCTAGTTTAGCCTACTAGTTTCCGGAGTGTTACAGACTATGAACCCTAGAGGGGTATGAACTTATAAAGAAGTTATGATTGATATTTTCATGAAAGATATACATGATTTATGAAAAAACAAATGTCTTATGATCTAAGTTGCTCTAAAATTAGCATTGACTGAATTGTTATAGGTTTTCTCACATTAAGGGATCATGGTTTAGTGAAAGGTTTTCTCACACATGCATAATTCAAGATTTAAGGAGCTATTCTTTGATTATTATTTTTCCGCTTGGATTAGTAACTAAATTGTTCTTTTTCATTTATTATTTTTATGAATAATTTCATTGGGATTTTACTTAGCACCAAGAGGATATTGAGATGAAGGCTCTCCTGGTAGTAGAGTTTGGGTCTCTAGAAGAAATCTCCTCATCCATAACTACATACCCACGTAAGATTGTCTTAAGTGACATAGCTAGTTGATCCACCTAAGCTAGAAATTAAGGTCCTTTCCTTGGCAAGTAAGGACATCTCTTTTTAGTGTGGAAGCAAGACACTGGATTCCACGTTATAGCTCACGTGGTCTATGTCGGTTAATAGTAAATATCCCACAAAATGTACCAAGTTTTTCTTAAAGGTTTGACGAAGCTTTCATGATGATTTTTAAGATACATTGACCATGTTCAAGTTTTATGATGTCTCATTTATGGCCTTTACAATGTTTATCTTGATCATTCATTTCATGTTTTCGATTATTTCTCTTTATTGCATATCCCTCATACTTTGTACATTCCATGTCCCAATGCTTACTTGTGCCTATATTATTTCATTAATGTTAGGTGTGACGCTTCTTCTCCCTCCGCTTGTGGCTATTTGGTGATTGCTTAAGGATTTAAAGACGTAGTTAGTCCTCATACTCTTAGGACCATGTTGCCTTTATTTCCTTTATATGTCTTTATGTTTTAGATTTTGTACGTGGTGTACGGGTTACGTCCCGACCACTTCCCTTGATGTACTAGATGGCTTGTCATGACTATGAAATTTGCGCTTTTAAATGTCAAAACTATTTCATTCATTGATGAGATTCTTCGCTTTTATCTAGTATATTGTGTATATGTAAGTCAAATGGCTTGTGTAGGGCCTTTTGGGGTCTTACACGTCATGTCACGTCTAGGGTGTACCTTGGGTCGTGACATGAAAGAAGTGAAGTTTTTTAAAAACCTTGTGTCCTCATTTTCATAAATGTGGCTTGCATGACAAAAAGTACACCCTAGATTTGACATGGCGAATAGGACCCCTAAAGATCCTAAACAAGTCACTTGACATAAATATGACGTAATGAAATACAATTTAAGAGATATAACTAATATAACACTCAAATTATAAGATGAGATAAAAGATACCAATAGTGTACATAAGAGACACATGGAATACTACTAAGTCTGATATAAGCCTTTCTAACATCATAGGAGTGGTAGGGACGTAACTCATACACCACGTACAAATCTTAAATGAAAAGACAATAAAAGAACAAAAACATCAATGGCTTCGTCGTCAGAGCATGAGGACTCACCAATCCAAGTGATCAAGCTGAGCAATACCGATATTAACCACATCCGAGAGGAGGAGCATCGGACCCTATATTATAAGATAATATTGGCACAAGTATGTGTTAGTACATTAAATGTACTATGTATGGAGAAATAAATGAAAACATAGGCATGATAACATGATTAGCTTAAACATGATATGCAAGTCCAAGTAAAATGTAGTAAGAGCCTTTAAAGAGAAATCATAAATCATATACAAGGTCAATACATACTTAAAACCACTGTGAAAGCTTTCATAAAACCTTTGAAGAAACCATTGTTAATTTTTGGGACATTTAATGTTAACCGAAAATAAAACCATATGAGCTATAACATGGAATATGGCATGACCCTCAAACGTAAAAAGGGGATTTACTTGCCAAGGTATAGACCGTCACATTCATTATCTCCCTCATTCTTAGCAACTGAGGGAAACTATCTTATCTTGTGATTCATTTTACCGCAACCAAAGCAATCATTGGAACCGGTTATACATCTACCCTCATGCTTCTTTCCACACTTAGCACAAGTAGGCAATGAAGATCCACTACCATTTCCTTATTGAGGCTTAGGTTTAGACACCCTATTTTTGTTGAACTTAGGAGGAGCATTGGAGGAACCTTGACCGGAAAACTTTTATCGAATCTTGGAACGACCATGTCCATCGGACCTTGAGTATGAGAAGTTACCATCACCGGTTTTGGCCCTCTTTGCTTCCCTAGATCTTTCCTTAAGTTTATCCTTTTCAATTTGTTGAGCCTGAACCATGGGACGAGAAATGGCCATATCATTGCTAAGCATGGCGGTACGTCATTCCTTAACCACCATTTTGGATACACCTGAAACGAAGTTACTCATTCTTGCCCTAGGGTCGACAATCATAGTAGGAGCATACCTAGACATTTGTGTGAACTTTAAGGCATATTCCTTCACACTCATATTTCATTGACAAAGGTTGATGAAATCAAGTACCTTTGACTCTCATCTAAAGGGGAAAGAACCTTTGAACTTTTCCAAATCGAGAGGACCCGCATCAATTGCCCTCCCTTCCTTCCATTGGTTGAACAGAATTTGAGCAACACCCTTCAGTTAGTAAGCGGCCAACTCCACTTATTCTACCAACGTCACTCTCATGATCATCAACACCTTGTATACTTCATCAATGAACTCTTGAGGATCTTCCTCAACCTTAGAACCATGAAATTCCAGAGGATTTATGCTAGTCAAATCTCTCACTCTATTTTTCGTCGTACCCACATTTAGATTCACGGAAATAACAACTTTTGTATTGGCTTGAACCGTCATGGCTTGAGCAAACAGTTGAAAAGAAGCCCTAAACTCTACATTAGTCACTTGCTCTACCAAAGGGTCGACCAAAATTCTAAGATCTTGAGGAGGAGCTTCTTGTTCCACATTCTCTCCCGCATTCCTTCTAGCATATGCCTTTCGAGTGGCCATATCTTGTAGACCATCATATTAGGATTAGGAGAGAAAGACCTTATAGAGTTAAACTCTATCGCACGACCTAGAGTAATGAATGAAATGGAGTTTCCTAAACATATTGTAGCCTCTCATTCATAAATATGATGCGCTTCACACTCATGAACAAGATTCTACTCGACATGGCATATGAGACTTCCTAGGACCTTTCTAAACCTTGTGCTCTAAATACCAAGTTTGTCACGCCCCAAGATAGAACCTAGGTGTAACATGGCGCATAGGACCCCGAGAATCCCTACACAAGCCACTTAGCATACGTAAACAAGATAATAGAAAATCAAAAGATTTTAACAGAAAATTTCAAAACATAAGAGTTTTTTAAAATGAAGTGAAAGTCTAACAATGTCTCAAAGCCATCTTGTACATAAGAAGTGATCGGGACGTAACCCGTACTTCACATACAATCTCAAAAGTAAAGGCAATAAGAAATGAAATCTCGGTCCTCGGAACATGAGGACCCACCAATCTTCCAACTTCTACTAAGAGATCTCTAGCCACGAAAATATGAATCTGGAGCGTAGGACCCTATATTTTAGGAGAATGTAGGTAAGAGTATGAATTAGTACAAAAATGTACCAAGTATGATAGAAATTCATAAAACATGTGAAATCATGCAAAAAGGGACCTTTTCATGATATGCAACGACCAAGGTAAAGCATGAGATAAAAGAGTTAGAAAACACAAGTCATAAAACATGGTCAATGCAAGCCATCATCTTTAAAACATTCGTGACACACTTCTAAAAGTAACCTTGATTCATTAGTGTGGGATATTTATCTTTAACTGACATGTAAGATCATATGAGCTATTAACATGGAATCTGGTGTCTACCCCACACCGAAATGAGGTGTCCTCACTTTCAAATGTAAGAACCATGAACTTCTATCTTATGTGGATCCACTAGCTAATGTTTATCTAGATAACCTATGGTGGCACATAGTTTATGGGACATGGGTAATGGCCACTTATCCATTCAGTGCTAAGCGTAACTCCCATGGAATATTCATTATTCTTAACTTTCTTAACATTCATGAGACATGGGTAATCACCACTTGTCTTATCATTTGAGTTCATGGGTAATCGTTGCTTGTCTCATTCTTAGAATAGCTTCTTAACTTTGATTCATTTTAGGTGAGAAGACCTTTCAACCTTAGAATCCTTTATGTGAAAAAACCTTTCACATTCATGTATTGAGTAATTATGTGAGAAATCCTTTGACAACAATCAACCAACAACAACATAATTTATGCTTTACTCTCAAAGAAATTTATACTTTATTTCATCTATTTCATAAACACATGCATATTACCATAATTCACCTTTCATGGTTCAAAATCCACTTCCGATCATCAAAATCTAGAAAATATGGATTGAACATGGGTTCATAGAGACTCATCTTAAAAACATGGGATTATCTGAATTCATGTATAATAGTTCATAAAATAATCAATTATATCGATATTGAAAAGAATCCATTATATAGAAGAATACCCTAACTCCAATTGGAGATTTCAAACTTTCTAAATTGGAGAATTTAGAACTCTATGGAGGAAAGAGATCCATAGATGAAAACTAGCATACCTTAATGCCGAAAGCTTGACTTCAATGGTGGAATTGGAGAATTGACTTGGAACCCCAGTCTTCTTCTTCAAGCTTCTAGAGAGAGAAATATTTCAGAGGATGACTTGTTCTACTTTTGAGAATTTGAGAGAATGAATTGATTTGTAAGACTTTTGGGTTAAAAATGTTTATATAGGCTTCTAATAGATGGTAAAACGACATAGTATCGGGCTAGAATAATTAGGAAAAGAACAAAAATCCCTCATAAAAGTAACTCTCGACTCCCGTCAACGACCGGACCTACGGTCCGTTGGTCAGACCACGGACCGTACTGGTTGGTCATCGATCAAGTTCAGAGACTATAATTTTTGGACTCCCAACGACGGACCAATCTACGGTCCATGGGTCAACCTACAGGTCGTACATGCCTATTCGTGGGTCTCAACTTTCACTCTAAAATTTCTCTATGTCTAGGACTCACCTACGAGACATATCTACGACTTGTGCATTGGAAAACGACCGTCTTGGTGAACCGTTGGAAAGTACTTGAACTTGAAAAATTTTAGGAATCTGGACTTTCCAACCACGACCTGAAGTATGGACCACGGGCCGTGGGTGGCTACATCGAAGCTGGCACCTGATCCTGCAAAAGCTGCAATTTTTACCCTTTTTGAATTTGAGGTGTTACAGAAAGGCTCAATTTAACTACCAATCCAATCATAAGTTATCATAGAGTAGCTCATTTCAATTCATGATTTCATAAACTTCTTCATAATAGACACTTACCTTTCTAAGAATCTAAATCATGATTTCATTCATTAGTGAGAAAACCTTTCACAAATCGTTGATACTTATCTCAAAAGAATTCATAGTTCATAAATAGTCCTTTACATAAAATATGCATAGCTTTCATAATCATAATTCATGAGTTCATAAGCATAATACATAATTCATGTTCATAAAATTGACATAGGCATGGGTCCATATGAAATTAATTGAAAATTATGTAATTCAATCAAATCATGTATAATAAGATTGAAAATAAATAATTGAATCATAATGAATAGGATCCATGGAGATTTACATGAAACTATAGATAATTCAGTGAAATTGAATGGGAGATTAAGATTCTTTTAGGACTCAATGGATGAAAGAGATATATTGGTAAACTGTTACATACATTGATAATAAAAGACCTAATAAATCAAGGAGAATGAGACGTTGAAGCTTGAAACCCTAGCTCTTCATCTTGGAGCTCATGAGAGAATTTTGGAGAAGAACACTTGAAAGATTTTGGGAGGGTTTAAGTGAATGAGAGAATTTAACCAAAGTTTGTAAGAGTAAAACTGGTTATATGGGTAGTTATAGGGCCAAAACGACATAGTTAAGGGGTTCATTGGGAGAAACAGACTAAAATGCCCTTAATTAAAATCTTCTGGAGGACCCTAGACTTCAACCTACGGTCCTTAGAAACTTCTACGGACCGTCCAGTTCAGTCGTACGATCATTTACTGGGACTCAAATTTCTAATAAATTATACGATACCTTCCTACAACTCGTTCCACTTTCTATGGCTTGTAGGCCTCTTACGTAGAACCCAACTTTAAGTCCAAAATTTCACTAAGTCTGAATCACTTCTGTGAACG
>JAJONR010003318.1:0-70586 GCA_029582245.1 Solanum etuberosum | reverse complement strand
CCATTTTTTGGTCGTGACAAATGGTATCAGAGCCCCAGGTTTATAGGTCTCACATGCCTACAAGCCAAGTATAAGTAGAGTCTCGATGGTCGGTACGTAGATGTGTGTACTTATTTTTAAGAGGCTACAAAGACTGTTAGGAAACTTCATTTTATTCATCTTTTCTTATCGTGAGTGGTTACTTTCGCTAGTGCTTAGTTGCAACGTGTTGTTTTGGCCGATGCCGAGGACTAGAGCTTCTATTTACAGTTGTAAAGAGGAGGCAGTCCTCGAGGCTATTTTTGAGACCCTAGCTATAGGTAGAGGTAGGGGAGCTAGAGGTCGTGCTCGTGGAGTAGCACCAGGTAGAGGTCATGCCCGTGGAGCGGCACCAACTAGAGGTAGGGCTAGAGAGGCTTTTCCTGAGCCACAGATTGAGGTTGTTGAGGACTAGGTTCCTCCCGAGTTTGGAGCTCCATTGTTTCAGGAGATCTTGTTGAGGATGCTTGGTGTGATCGAAAACCTTTCTCTAGGGGAGCAGACCCTAGGTCAACAACAGGCTCCAAGTGTTCATGTTCAGGTGGGCCAACCACCGGTGGTACCTGCACTGGTTGTTGGTTCACAGATTACTCCTGAGGTTATCATGACAGTAGTTGATCAGTAGTGCTATGAGAGGTTTCAGAAGATTAAACCACCCAGTTTCATGGTGGTAAGAGTGAGGATGCTCATGAGTTCTTGACCTTGTGCCATGAGATGCTTGAGGCAGTGGGTATGGTTGATGCTTCATGATCGTGGTGTTCGGTTTGTTGTACTTCAGCTTTGTGGTCGCGCCAGAAGGACTTTTGTGAGGTCTAGATCAGTTGGATCTCCTCTGGCAGAGTGGGATGTGTTTTCTAGTTCTTTTCAGGACCGCTTCATTCCTTGGAGCGTGAGAGAGGAGAGTCATATGAGGTTTGAGAGCTTGACTCAGGGTGGTCTGTCTGTGATCGAGTATGAGGCTCGTTTCTATGATCTCTCTAGGCATCTTATGACTATTATTCCGAAAGAGGCAGAAAGAGTTCATCAGTTTGTGAGAGGGTTTACTTTCTCCATCAAATCTTATCTGTTCAAGGCAGCTAGAGAGGGGGATTCCTTCCAGTCCATTGTGAGCACCGCCAAAGAGGCAGAGTTGATGGTATTAGAGAAGTTTGGGGAGCCCAAGAGGGCCTGTTCTTCTAGTCATATTTCTAGTGCCCTATTTGAAGGCAGAGGTTCACATAGAGGTAGTAGCTCCTTTCAGCACCGTGGATCGATTCATGCTTCTATGCTAGCAGCCGAGAATGGGCAGTCAGCCCGAAGATCTTATGTTTCTAGCCGAGGTGGCCATGGTAGTTCGTCTGGTTCGCAACAACAATTATTTGTGCCCATATCTTGCTATACTTGTGGGGATCCAGGTCATATGATGCGACAGTGTCCTCTACAGACTCATTCAGGACCTCATCGTTCTTATTCAGCTGCTCCAGCTAGGAATCCAGCGCCTCCGGCCAGGGTTGAGGCAGAGCTCACACTGGTAGAGGTGGCAGGACTTCTAGTAGGGGGTACTCCAACTCTGCAGGGTGGAGGTAGAGGTTCTACTCATGCTACAGGCGGCCGAGATGGCCAATGCTATGCTTTTCTAGGGAAGCCTGAGACTGAGAATTCTTATGCTGTGATCACAGGTATCGTCGTAGTTTGTTATCGACCTACGTCTGTATTGTTTGATCCAGGATCTACTTTCTCATATGTGTCTACCTATTTTTCTGCTGGGTTTGAAATTATATCTGCTTGCAAACCAGTGCCTATTCATCTATCTACACCAATGGGTGAATCCTTAGTGGTTGATCGAGTGTATCAATCTTGTCCTTTTTCTTTGGCTGGGTATGATACTTGGGTAGATTTGATCATCTTGGGAATGGTAGACTTTGATATTATCTTGGGTATGGATTGGCTCTCTCCGCATCATGCTATTCTTGATTGTTATGCTTAGACTTTGACCTTAGCGATGCTGGGTGTCCCGAGAGTTGAGTGGACGGGTGCTAGTGGTTCTTACCCTAGCAGGGTCATCTCCTTAATTAGAGCTCAAAGATTGGTTGATAGATGGTGTTTGTACTATTTATCTTTTATTCGGGATACTAGTGTTGAGGCTCCTCCGATGGATTCTTTGCCTGTTGTTCGAGAGTTTGTGGATGTGTTTCCTACTTATCTTCTAGGTGTTCCTCCGAATAGGGATATTGATTCTGCTATTGACTTGGATCCGGACACCAAGTCTGATGTGAGGTAAAAAATATATATTTTTAATTATTATTTGTCTCACATTTATTATTTGTATTTGTCTTTTTTGAGCATAAATTTTTTGAATTGTATTTAATAGTGTATTTTATTTGTAGGAGTAAATTGATGTAAAGATGAATAAGTTTGGAGCTAAAACTAATTAAAGGTGGAAGATTATAGAAGGAAATCAAGCAGATATCTTAATGAATTAAATTGACTATTATATTAATATTTGTATATATTCAAATATAAGCAGAATGAAAGAAGCGAATTGATTGATGATTGTCTTCTTGCCACGTGGTACAATTTGAACATCTCCCAATTACTCAAGTTGGTTACACAACAATACGCATAAAACAATTCCAACTCTGTTTTGGTTTTGGGTTTCTAATTTGATTTGGATTCAGTTATTTTATTTAGGATTTTCTACCTCTATAATAGTCCATGAGAATAATTATTATGAGGATGTCAATTATAGGGCATCAAGTATAAAGAAAGTTAATACTTTTTAGGATTCTTTTCTTTTCCTTCTTTTTTTAGATATTAGTAGCTAAAGATCCTTGTTCTAGGGCTGTGGCTACGGGTAATTGTTGAACATCGATTGCTTTGAATTAATGTTGGTTATCACTTAAGCTACTTTTTTATACTTGTTTTAGTATTTCATGCTTGATCACCATAGAGATAAAATATATTGTCTATTCTTGGACTCGGAGACGAAGAGGGAGATAGACCAAAGAATATAAAAAGCTTGATCTTTCTTGCATATCACTTGATTAGATTCGTGTTTAGGATTGACACCCGGACGAACATCAAGCTTGGTTAAGAAACAAGATGAAATTTAAATGCTAGCCAATTAGGACTGTCTATCCCCGCTCAACGATGTAGTTAGACAGCTAATTGGAGTAGGCGATTAGAGGTCAGGAGACCATGATCATAAAATCAACCCTGTAAATCAGTAATTTGATAACTGTAGTTAATTCATGCATGAAATGTGATACATCAAACCCTATGCATGCTGCAGCCCTAGAATTTTTCAACCATTGTAAGTAATTTTATTATTTCATTCTTGCATTCTTAGTAGTTACATATAAATTAAACTCTTTTGGCACACCTGAATAAATAATTAGACTAGTATAAGTTAGTGAAATAGTTAATTGACAAGTCCTTTGAGTTCGATAATCCGGCTCTTTTAGGGCTACTATATTACTTGCGCCACTGCGTACACTTGCGTGTGCAATTGGGAGCAACAAGTTTTTTACGCCGCTACCGGAGACTTAGAAATTAACTATTTTTCTAGGTTATACTGATTTTTTTTTCTGAATAATTAATTATTTATTTTTGAATAATTTGGTACTCTTATTGATATGGATGATTGGGATAAATCATGGTTGGGTGAGGAGTATTCTTATAAATGTCCTTGTAATTATTGTAATGAACACCACTTCGATATCGAGTGTCCTATATGTCATATATGTGGTGGTCAATATGTTCATTGGAATGGTGTCCTAAATCTTATTCCCCTCAGTCAAACCCCTATTACGATTCTTTTGTTATTTATGATGTTGGCATGGGTGATGAAGTGGAGAATGCAAAATAAGAGGCTTACAATGTGAATTCATTTTTGAAATGTACGGACATGTTGGACAAAGTTAATTTTAAAATCACGGAACAAATATTTAAATGTACGGACATGTTGGATAATCTTGACACTGTTCGATTACAAATTACAGTCCTAGCTAAATTAGAGAAAGATATTGTGTCCCAACAAGGAGAAAGTTATAAAGAAACAGAGATAATGAGCCAATCTTGGCTACAAGAACAAACTCAACTTCTAAGGTTTCAAGAGTCTATCTGTGATGGTCTGACATACATGACAACCTAACTAATAGAACGAAGAGTTGAGCTCACACAAAAAATAGATCAATTTGGCTAAGATATTCATGACTTGGAGGCTCACTTGAACAAAAAAAATTGACACGTCTGATGTCCAATCACCAATTGGCGTGGATGATGACCAACTAGTAGGGTAAAAAGAGGCATTCCAACCATTCAACTATATATTATTCCTTAATGTCGATGTTGATAAATAGTATTAAAGTGAGAATGTTGTAAATAATGTTGCTTTGGAGTTGAGGTATCTTGGATCTCATTCTAAACATTTTTCTACATTATGCTTGGATGACGACATGAAATTTGAGTCATCTGAACTAATGGATGAGTGTATAGATGAGGAACAAGGCTCCTACATTCTAAAGTTTTTTAGTCCACGTGGGCAAAACAACATTCCTCACATAATGGCCAAGAAGGACAAGATGCGACATCTATTACTTGGTTCATTTATCTTTATACCACCGCTCCTTGAGAGAAGAAGAAAAATTGATGCAAAGTTAGGAGTACAATTCATAAGTTCAAAGTGAAAAGAAAAGTGGTGAACTTACTTGTGTCGTCCCGTGGGTCGGTGGAGGGGAACTCATCCTCAAATATGCAATGATCTCAAGAAGCCATAGGAAAAAAACAAAAGAAAACAAAAACAACTATTCACAATCTAGATAAAAACAAGTAAACTAGAAATTCTAAATCAATAATCAATCACCCTCCAAAACTAATTAAAAGAGTGAGAAGTCGTCAATAAAAATACAGAACGAAGAGTTGGGTTCAAAACCCACAAGGAATAATATAATGGCAATTGAAAAGATAAAGGCTAACTAGATACTAGCTTGAAGCTATACATACAAGGTTCACAAATATCAAATAGAAGGTATTTTTTATAACTACACTTCCAATAGGGGAAAAGACAATATCAAGCAAGGGATGTATGGAAATTGGGAAAACTTGAGATTCAATCAACACTAAACAATCTATTGCAAATCAATCCAAAACCATTCAATCACTAATGGGTAGGATAGGTCGTCTTCAATTACGTTAATTATCTTTCGATGTCAAAGAATTTTATTGTGATATCTCCTTTCGGTCTCAATGACACAATTACAAAATAACCCACTACCTTAACTTAGACCTCTCTTAGAAAGAAGCCTTGCACCCAATAATGAAACCCTAAACTTTCATCTTTTGATCTCAAATTGAAGATTCAAAGTCAAAATGTGATTATAAATCTAATTCTCCACGCCAATCAATCTCTGTCGAGCATCAACCAGAGATCAGAAGCTAGGATTGAGTGTAAACTCTCAACCATAAATTCAAACATGAAAACTAGATCGAACCCATTTCATGAAATCAAGCATGGAAACAAGGAACTACAAAAGTAATAGAGCAATTAAACAAACACTCAAATAGCTTTGTCTATTTCTAGCACAAAAGCCCAAATTTCATACAAGTCATTACACCCACATTTCTATCAAACATCAAATCCACAACTGAAATGTGAGGCAATTTGCCTTCAATTTCTTAACCCCTATATCAAGAACACTAAGATATCTACTTTTTTAATGCGTTTATCTCTCTAAAATGTTCTCTCTCTACCAATTCTTGGATGATCCATCATGCCCAATTCTAACCCTATTTTCTGAATTTTGGGTCCAAACCTTGAGAATTTCCCATACTGCCCCTGTTTGGAAAGGCGAGCTTCCCAAAATCGGTAGGATGTTCGCAAAAGTGACCTTCACAAAAGTGTTCTCTTAAGAGACCTCTGCCTTTTTTGCCCAGTTTTCAAAAGGGAACCATGCGTCCTTGCTTAAGTGGATAGTTGACTTTGTTGACTGGTGTGCTTAATCAACCAGTGCTCCGAAGGTGCGATACCTGGGACTTCTTTTCATGTCAGGATTTTTTCTTTTGCAGCTTCGATTCAACTTTTGATTAGTATTTTGTTTTCCAACATCAAAACACCCGAAAAACACAATTTAGAGCATAATTAACCTCTTTTTCTACTTTGACTACAACAAAATCATAAGAAAAGAGCTTTAAATGAGTCCAAATTGACTACTCATCACATTCACAGTTTGTATTAGGATTATTCTCTTATGTGAACTCTGAATTGAGTGATTCAAAATCCTATGGATTCATGGAGTTTGTGGTACGTAGGTGAGATCAGAAGTCATTGGTGAACATTCGTGTGAGGTAAAATCCATGTTTTATACGCTACCTTAGCTCTCTTTTTAGCTTGATTGCGTATTAATTGTTTGTGGCTTGATCTTGTTATTCTGAGTACTGTTTTAGACCTCTTGACAGAGTTGATTCCAGGAATTTTCGCACAGATATCGTGATTCTCATTTGACTTCAAAATTAGCCAGTCTCTATTTTATGTGTCTTTAGTGTTTAAATGACCATATTAATGTTGTGATTCTAGTTTTTTATAGTGCGGTTGTGTTCTGAGGCCGTTCAGAAAGGAAAAGCTCTAGAACTATGATTTGGGAGCGCGTTCGGTCGGCCTAAAGGTAGGCTACAACTTTTATTCTCCTAGATTGAGCTCGAATGGATGAATACATGTTGATTAGATTGATTTATGGGTGGGTACCTAGATGTTATTATTTCATATCCTAGAAATCATATTTTAGGCTTGATCAAGATTATTTAGGGTGTAGTACCATGCTAGTCGAGGATTATGTGTTTACTTCAAACTTGTGATATGACTTGTATGTTGTTGTTTAGGTATCATTGAGAAAGTTTTACCTTAGTCTAGGATTAGACTACTTTAGACGTACGATACTTGTGGCCTAGAGGCCTTATCTCTTTTCTGACGTTATTTTTGATGGATTAACTCATTGTATAATAGTGTAGCAGATTTGAGATTGATAGAATGAGCCTTAGTTTAGGCATCGATTTAGCTTCATCGAGCTTCTAGTCAATCTCCTTATTTCTATGGTACTGTTCCAATATCAGAGGCTTTTGTGCTTCGCTAGTGTCACGACCCAGGGGTACCCCCTAGATGTAACAAGGCATATAGAACCCCGAAAGGTACCATCTAAGCCACTTAGCATATCATAACATAAGCATAAAACAATAAAGAGAAGAAAATACATTTCAAGTCCAAAAATCTTTATAAAGGAAAAGCGGAAGTCTAAACTTGTCTGATCATAGCCATTTATTACTATAGATCAAATGAAAAGGGACACAGCCCAAACAACATAGTCCGAAAATGAAATACTAGAAATGAAACTCAAGTGAATCTCCCGTCCTCGAATCTTGAGGACTCACCACAAGCAAGGAGAATAGTTGAATCCAAGCTTGAACCAAATGATAACCGCTTTAAGATCCGGACCCTACACTTGGGAAAAGTATAGGAAAATATGGGTTAGTACAAATATGCACTAAATATGATAGTCATGCATAAAAGCCTTGAAAACATGCTAAAAGGGACAATTTAGTTGAATGCATGCAATTTACTAAGTTAAAGCATCATTTTGAATATAATGGAAAAGCATAAGTCTAAAGCATGTTCATTACATAGATCATCATAACATAAGATAAAAATGCCATAAGTACCCTCAAAGTCTAACTGTGCAATGCATGAATAAGATACCATAATCCCACCCATGCTAATTAAAGCTTCTTAAGTAACCATAGTTCATAATTCATGTTCTTGTTCATATTGTTGCCATAGTGGGAATAAGCCTTAACCGACATAGACCATGTTAGCTTATCATGGAATCCGGTGTTACCCACACCGAAAAGGGGTTGTCCTACTTGCCTAAGGTAAGACCATGGTTTGTTAGCTTTTAGGTAGATCCACTAGCTAAAGACCTATGGGGGCACATAGTTTATGGGATAAGGAGATTGCTAATGGAAACCTGTCCTTTCTGACGGAGGAGCTTCCATATCAAGAGATTGCTTCTAGAAACCCACCCTTTCTGACAGAGGAGCTTCCATCTCATAACAATATCCACCCGGTGCTAAGCATTTATCCCACGGAGTACTTATTAAGTCATAACTTATTTCATTAAGATAGCTCATTAGATCATGCGTGAGAATAACCTTTCACCGTCCATGTCTACATATAACATTAGATTCAATTAGGTGAGAATTGTCTTTCAACCTTAGAATCATCATATTGTGAGAAAACCTTTCACCTTATGTTCATTATGTGTTCATGAGAATAGCCTTTTAATCAACACGACAATATTATCATAATCATGGACACTTCCTTTTCAAAGTGTTCTTAAGCATATACAAAACCTTCATAATTCATGCATTATATCCTATATTGCCTTTTCAAAGGTCAAAGCTCATATTAATCAACACATCTAGAAAACATAATTCAAATAGTTCAATTACTACAAGCATAATCTCATAATATCCTTCTTTCATAAATTCACCCACATCACAAGGTCATAAATTGGGAATATGGGGATTTCATGGATTCTTGGGGATTTCAACATAAAGGACTATCCTTGAAATTGAGTTTGGAGGGACTCCATAGATGAAGACTATCCATGGATGAAGGACTACCATACCTTAGCTATGAATCCCAACGAATTTGAGTAGAAAAGCTTGCTCCTTAAACCCTAGCTTCCACTTTCTTCTTCTTCTTCCTTGAAGTTCTTAGAGAGAGAATATTGGGGAAAAGTTGGTTTCGATTTGGGATTTTGGAATTATGAGGAAGATGACTTAATTTGGGGGTCTTAAATCATTATATAGTTAGTCTAATTTAGTGTAAAACGGCGTCACTTAGTATTAAATAAAAATGGAAAACCCCATAAGGCCCCTAAGCTTAACTACCAAAAAGCTGTTCCAGGCCTCACCTACAACCCACCACTGACAGACCATGGTTGGACCCACGGCCCGTGCTGGTGAACCGTGGTGGAGGTTCTGGGACTTGGTTCCTGGGGACTTGACCTACGGCCCCTCAACCACGAGGAGTGGGAGGACCTACGGGGCGTGGGTTGCCCTCGTGGGTCACTACCTAGGCAGCCTCCTTAGGGTCCTCCTCAAGGACCCATGATTGGTCCTTGGGGTTTGAACCTTGACGCTCTAACATGAAAACAATTATTTTAAGGTACGAGGAGGTACATTCAAGGCTCTAACCCTAATGTCAAGCTCTAGTTTAGCCTACTAGTTTCCAGGTGTTACAAATAGGTGACCTGGTGTCAGATTAGTATAGGATGGGAGTCTTCTGTTGATTTTTTTGAGTGGACATCATTCCACGGTTGAAATTTTAATAGTCGATATGCATTACTTTGATGCTGTTATTTGTTTCCCTGAGATAACTCTTGCTAGCTAGGCTGGTGCCCCAAGAGTTTAGTGGTTGGCTGAGCGGATGGTCTTATAAGTTCCCCCGAGTTACTCTTTCTAGGCGGACTAGTGACACTGGAAGTTTATTGTCTTGATGGGCGGCCCCCGAATATACTCTTGCTAGCTTGGATGATTCTCATGTGAGTATATTGTCAGGCTGGCAGCCCCATAATGCGGTGCTTATTGTTTGAGGTTGTTACTTGGGGTTCGAGGCCATGCTTATGTTTCTTGTATTTAGATTCACAGTACCGCGCTATTATAGTTTAGCTATTATGTGTACCTATTAGGTTTATGAGGTCAGTTTGGGATTTATTTAAGCTTGCACATGAGTGTACCTTCTAGGCTTATGGGGTTCAATTAGGTTTAGATTAGTTGTACTTTGTTTACTTCTAGTATGCTCGTGATCTTTCTTAACTTCCGCTTTGACCTCTATTTGTTTCTAGATTCTATATTTTCATATTATCTTTACCTTTCTTTCTTAGTCGGCCTATTGAGTACCTTGTTTTGGTAATCATGCTACACTCTACATTTGTTTCGTGATACAGGTCCTAGTACCAGCTACAAGTGGTGATCATTCGAGCTTGCATCATTTTGAATCGGAGACGAGGGTGAGCACTTGGCATCTTGTAATTTTCTTTCTCCTTCTTTACTTGTGTAGCTAGTCTTTTTATGCTTTGAGACAAACTTTGTTTTTGGTCAATTTTTTTGACTTTGACTATTTTGTAAGAACAATTATGTACTTGTGTCTTCCAAGTTCTAGGAGGGATCCTTTATGTGTATAGTTTTGGCTTGTTCAGCTCTTATCTTGTTCTGTTGATTAAATTCTTGCTTCCTCTTATTTCTACCCTTATACTCATTACTTGTTGTTCTGGGTTATGAGTTGGTTAATCTATGGTGGGTTATAGTAGGTGCTATCATGACTCGAGGAATTGGGTCGTGATAGGTTTGTATTAGAAGCCAAGGTTCACCGGTCTCACTTTTATAAAGTATTACCTAGTAGAGTCTTACGGATCGGTGTAGAGACGTCTACATCCCCTTTTTTGTAGGCTACAAAATGTCATTAGGAACATCCTCTATTTTGTATCACTGTGTGTTATTAGTTTCTTAAATTCTCTTTTGTTTCACTCTTTTCGCAAGATGGCTCGTATGCACCGTGTGGGGCTTGAGGTAGGGGTGGACCTCCCCTATAGGCCATGGGTGAAACAACACCACAAGAGAGAGAGGGATCCAGAGCCTATAGTGGACCCTCAAGCACCTTAAGTTCTTTTTTAGCTACTGAGGTCGGGGACAAGCTAGAACCTAACCACACAAATGATGGTTCTCGAACCTCCTGTGGCCATCACTCAGTTGTTTACGTTCTTGGCACATGGAGTAGGCCCCAGCTACAATTAAAGTTCGACTAGCACAAGTCTCACAATGTCAGCCGGTAGTAGAGACACCTCAGGTTAACGTACAACCTAGGAGTGCCTAATATGTCATTGCGACCTTCTTGGCCAGGTTAATCCCCCACAACATCAAAGATCGCCTTAGGGATTAGTTCTCCAGGTTAGAGCAGGACTCCATGACTGTGACTGAGTATGAGGTGAGGGTTGATGAGCTCTCCCTCCATTCTACTATGATTGCACCTATAGAGAAGGAGAGAGCTTAGTGTAATGTTTGTGGTGTGAAAATCCACCTGTAGATTGAGACCCAATCGATGGTCTCCACATGCCATTCCTTTCTTGATGTTGTTGAGCCTGCCCACACTATTGAGCAGCTTTGTCGTGAGGCCGATGGGGGAAATGACAAGAGAGCTATGTGTTAGGGCAACTACATAGACCCTGTTCTAGGCCTAGGGACTCCGATAGTAGGCCTGAAATACAGTTTCTGCATGGTCAATCTAGTCAACCTATTTGAGGATCATTACAAGCTTTTGAGGGTGATTGATGTAGTTCGAGTGAGATCGGCTTGAACTAGAGATAAGATGGGTCCTAGTTAGGTGCTTCAGGTCTTGGAGGTCGTTCTTCTATGAGTCGATTGTCTCCAGATTGTTTTAATTGTGGAGAGTTATTTCTTTGGGCCAATGATTTCCCTTTGCGAGATGAATTACTCCCACTCCACAAGAAGCCCTACCAGTTCCACCATCAGAACCTCTAGTTAGAGGCCGAGGTCAGGGTAACAACTGATGTGGTCGTCATTAGGATATTAGGGATGGTCCTTGAAGAGGCAGGTCAGGTTTTAGGTCAAACGACTAGGGTAGAGGTGGACACGCCCATTTCTATGTACCTCCGGTGAGGGCGAAGGCTGAGGAAACAGATGATAAGATTACAAGTACAATTCTCTTATGCTAGTAACCCGCCTCACCTTTATTTGATCCGGGCCTTACCTTTTCGTATATATAAATTTATTATGCTTCCTGTATGAGTATGATGTGTGAGCCCTTGGTACCTTTGTTGTGTGTGTCGACCGCCATGGGTGAGTATCTAGTAGTGGATCAAGTGTTTCGATCTTGCTTGGTCACTATCTAGGGGTGTGACACCCTAGCTAATCTCATATTGCTTGATATGCTTGATTTTTATATTATGCTAGGTATGGACTTGTTATCACCTTACCATGTGATTTTATATTGCTTCACTAAGACAGTTGCCTTCACCATGCATGGTATTCCCCTAGTGGTGTGGCAGGGGTCTCATAGTAGCACACCGATTGGAGTTATCTTTTTTTATTCGGGATCGAAGGCTAGTGGCTAGTGGATGCTTATCTTACTTGGCCTATGTGCGAGATGTGAGTAGGAAGGTCCCTCCAATTAATTCAATTCTAATTTTCCATGATTTTGTGGATGTTTTCTTACCGACCTACCTGACTTAACTCTAGAGCGTGATATTGATTTATTGATTGAGCTTGAGTCAGCTACTCGGCCTATTTCTATTCGTCCATATTGGATGGATCATGTAGAGCTCAAGAATCTTAGTGTTTGGCTTTAGGATTTCTTTTGTAAGGGAATCATCAGGACTAGTGTATCACCTTGGGTTGCTCCCATTCTCCTTGTGAAGAAGAAGGGAGATACGATGTGTATGTGTATTGATTATAGGAAGTTGAATAAGGTGACGGTGAAGAACCAGTACCCCATGCCTCAGATTGATAACCTGTTTGACCAGGTTCAGGGTGTTGTAGTCTTTTCTATGATTGATTTGATGTCCGGTTACCATGAGCTAAGGATTAGGACAACAAATATCTGTAATACTTCATTAAGGACTTGATATGGAAAATATGAGATGCTTGTGATGTCTTTTAAGTTGACTAATGCCCCTTCCGCCTTTATGTACTTGATAAAATGGGTGTTTAGGCCTTATATTGATTCGTTAATCGTAGTGTTTATTTATTCTAGTCTAGCATACTCGCGTAGCAGAAGAGATCATGAGAAACTATTGAGGATTGTGCCCCAGACTTTGACTGATCAGCGACTTTATGCCAAGTTCTACAAGTGTGAGTTTTGTCCTGAGTCTTTAGAATTTTCGGGGAACATCATTTCCAAGGACGGCATCATGGTAGATCCAGCGAAGATTGAGGCTATTCGTGATTGGGCTAGTCCCAATTTGATTACTGAAATTCGGTGCTTTGTCAGTCTAGCAAGTTACTACAGGAAGTTTATGTAGGGCTTCTCCACTTTTGCATCACCTTTGACCAGGTTGACTCATCTTGAAGTTCCTTTGGAGTGGTCTAAGGAGTGTGAATTGATATTTTGGAAGTTCAAGGAGTTTAATACTACCCCTCTTATATTGACTCTTCTAGTTGAGGGCGAGGGCTTAACGGTATATTGTGATGCATCTCACATTGGTTTGGGTTGCGTATTAATGCATTAGGGCCGAGTTATTGCTTATGCATCGAGGCAGCTTAAGTTGTTTGAGCGCAACTAGCCCACTCATGACTTGGAGTTAGTGGTTGTACTTTTTGCGCTTAAAATTTTGAGCCACTACCTGTATGGAGCTTTTTGTGATATCTACACTTAACATATTATCCTTCAGTACATTATGAGTCAAACATACCTTAATTTGATGGAGCTTCAGAAAGACTATGACCTCTATATTATTTTACATTTAGGTAAGACAAATATGGTAGCAGACACCTTGAACCGAAAGACAGTGAGAATGAGTAGTCTTGGTTTCTTTTCTACTGTGGAGTGACCTTTAGCTTTGAATTTTTAGTCTTTAGCCAATCAGATGATCCAGCTAGATATTTTAGATTATAGGTGAGTCTTCCTTAGTCAGATTCGTAGTTGTCAGTTTGAGGATAATACTTTTGTGGCACATTGATATCGGGCGTTAGCGAGTGATTCTGGGCAGGCTACCTTACATTGAGATGGGGTTTTAAGGTTTAGTGGTTTCATTTATGTTCTGAGAGTTATGGATTTAATTCAATTGATCCTTCATGAGGCCCATAATTCTAGATATTTTATCCATCAGAGCACCGTAAAGATGTATCATAATTTGAGGCAACACTACTTGCGGAGTGGCTTGAGGAGAGATATTTAGAGTTTTTGTCCCGTCGCTTGTGCTGCTAGCATGTGAAGGCCAAACATTTGAGGCCAGGTGGTGAGTTTGAGAGATTACCTATTGTGGAGTAAAAGTGTGATCGCATCACTATGGGCCTTATGTCAGGTTTACCTCTGACTTCTAGAGGTGTTGACAATATTTGGGTCATCGCTGATCGATTGAACAAGTCACCACAATTCCTCTATGTTCAGTCTTCATTCAGCACCGAGAGGTTTGCTCATATCGTTTTTAAGTGGTTTTTCATCTTCATCGTGTGTTGGTGTCTATTATATTAGATCGGGGTGCTCAGTTCCCTTTTTGCTTTTGAAGGACCTTTCGGGAGGAGTTGGGAACTCATGTTGACCTTAGCATAGTTCCCACTAGTACACTGACAGATAGTCAGAGTATACTATTCAGGTTCTTGAGGATATGTCGCGGGCTTGTGTTTATAGTTTAGAGTTCAATGAGACCAGTGCTTTCCTTTGGCCGAGTTTGTGTACAACAACTACCACTCTAGTATTCAAATGGCCCCGTTCAAGGCTATATATTATAGGTGTTCTCGCTCTCAAGTTGGTTTGTTTGATTCGTCGGAGCCTAGGTTGCATGGTACTGACTTGATTCAGGAGGCCTTCGATTGGGTGAGGGTTTTTAGGATAGGCTCAGGACATCTCATAGTACGCACCAGAGATATACTGACCTTCAGCATTGGCCTTTGAGATTTCAGTTAGTGATCGGGTTATCCTCCATGTGTCACACATAATGGGTGTGATGAGATTTGGGAGTTGGCGCAAGCTTAGTCCTAGGTATATTGGGTCTTTTGAGATCCTCCGAATAGTTTATGAGGTTGCTTATGAGTTGGCTCTACCTCTTGTATTTTCAGCTATCCACCCGGTTTTCCATGTTTCGTTGTTAAACAAGTATGTTCCTGATGAGTATCATGTGCTCCAATATGATGCAGTAAAGTTAGATTACCATTTGACTTTTGTGGAGGATCTCATTTCAATTCTAGCCCCAGATATGCGGTGGTTACGTTAGAGAGCCATTCATGTGGTTAAGTTCAGTTGGAGGCATCTTCCAGTTTAGAGGTCTACGTAAGAGACTAAGCATGAGATGCAAGGGAAGTTTCCTGGTTTGTTTGAGCCCTCAGATACTTCTTGACTCTTACTTTCAAGGACACATGTCCTTTTAGTAGTGGATATTGTAGTACCCTTTAGGTGATTTCTATATTTGTGCCTTCTTTTCAATAATAAGGGCATTCATATATCGACCCCAAGCCATTTATGACATGCTGAGACCAACATTTCTGTCACCTAGTCGTTTGTTTGGTATTTATCAAAATTTCTATGTTTTGGAGCTTCTGAATCTTGAATGATCATATTTCATCAAAAGTTCAAAACGATGACCTTAGAATCAAATTGTGACGATTCCATCAGCAGCTGAAGGGTCTCTTTAGACTAAAGCCTACTCGGTACGGCTCCCGAGGTACTTAGTGTTAGTTTACATGATTAGGTAGTTTAACTTACTAGTTAAGGCCTAAGTTTGACCTCTGTCAACATTCTTGTTAAATTTGCCCGAATGAGAATTTCATCTACGTGCTTAGCTCTGGAATGTAGAGTTATGTCCGGAATGATGCTTCGTGCGAATCTTGAAGTGTCTAGGTTATTTTTGAGCCCCCTTAAAGATTTTTGCATAAAATAGAGTTTGGGTGTGGGACCCACTTTTTATCGAGACAACCACTTATGTAAATTTCTAAAACCATTTTAAGTGAAGAACATTGAATTAGGTAGGGTAGCATATCTCATTTGCATGCACGGGTTTCCGAACAAAATCTGAACACCCTATTGGAGATTTGAACTTTCCAAAAATGAGTTGATGTGCATCAGCAGGTGCAAGAAAAAATGGCCTTCGGATTCGTGGGCCTTGGGCCGCGTTCATGGAGCCCAAAGAGCCTGGTGGCATCATTCACGAGGGTCGGCCCGCATTTGTGGGGTTCCCTACTGCATTCGTGGGGCGCCAACTTCCTTTATGTTTCGATAGCACGGACCTTGCAATGTTAACAGGGCCCTGCCGTGTTCTTGAAGAGAAAAATTGTCTTGTCTTTTATTTAAAGACCATATGCGAACCAACTTTGCATTCAAATTTTGAATTGCAATTATTCTCTCATTTTAACTCCGAATTGAGTGATTCAAAGTCCAGTGTATTCGTGGAGTTTATGGCTACGTGGGTGACTAATAGGAACTCATTGATAATTCTCAGATTCAGGTAAAATCTATGTTTGGTTTGCTTCCTTACCTTTTTTTGAATCTTAATTGTGTATTAATTGCATGTGGCTTGTTGTTTCTATTCTAAGCCCTAAAGAGTGTTCTATTTTGGAACATATGTCTGGTGTACTGTATTACACTTCTTGATGGAGTTGATTTTTAGAATTCTAGTGTGCGTCCCATTATTTCCATTTGACTCCAAAATTGGTCTGTCTCTGTTATATGTGTTTTTGGTGTTGAAACGACTGTATTAATGTTGTGATCCTATTTATTATAGCGTGACAGCGTTCAGAGGCTGTTCGGAAGGAGAAAGCTTTGGAACTTTGATTTAGGAGAATGCACGGTCAGCTTAAAGGTAGGCTACAAATTTCCTGTTCCGTGATTGATCATGCATGTGTAAATTTATGTTGATTAGAGTGAATTAGTTGTGGGTTCCTCACTGTTCTTATTTCATTTCCTGGAAATAATAGGCTTTATCGACATAATTTTTGTGTAGTACCATGCTAGTCGGAGATTATATGTTTACTTCTATCTTGTTAATTAACTTAGATGTTTTTGTTTTGGTATATTTGAGCATGTTCGACCCTAGTAGAGGATAAGACTAGTATTTGCCTTAGACTTGCGATACTTGTGGCCTGGAGGCCTTATTTCTTCTCTAATATTATTAAAGAGGGATTAGATCATTATAGACTAGAGTAGCCAACTTGAGTTAAATAGAATGAGCCTTAATTTATGCTTTCATTTAGCTTTGTCGAGCTTCTATTCACTCTCCCTATTTCTATAGCCTGTTGTGATATTGATGGATTTTGCACTTCGTAGGGCGACCGGGGAATGAAGAGGTACAAGCTGGGAGTCTTCTTTTGATTTGTTGTGAGTGGATGTCATTGCACAGTGGTATTTTTGATAGTCGATATGTGGTACTTTGATACTCTTATTGGTGCCACCGGGCTTACTCTTGCTAGCTGGGCTAGAGCCTCTAGGAGATTACTAGCTTGCTAAGCAGATGGTCTTATTGGTGCCCCAGGTTATCCTTTCTAGCTGGGCGGGGTGTCCCTTGGAGTTTCCTATCTAGGAGGTACCTAGATTTACTGTTTCTAGTTGGTTAGGTTTCACTGGGAGTCTACTGTCTAGCTTGGCGGGCTCTATATTGTGTTCTTATGGTTCGAGTTTATTACTTCGGTTTCGAGCCCTTACTTTTCTTTTATTTAGATTCAGTATATTGCACTCATGTAGTTTGGCTATTCTCTGTACCTATCAGGCTTATGGGGTCCATTTGTGTTTTACTTAAACTTGCACGAGTGTACCTTCTCAGCTTATGTGGTGCAGTTAGGTTTAGTTTAGTTGTACTTAGTTTAGTTCTGGTATGCTCGTGTGCTTTCCTTTAACTTCTATTTTGACTTGTGTTTGTGTCTAGATTCTATCTTTTAATATTGGCTTTACCTTTCTTGCTCAGTCGGCCTATGATTCCTACTGTGTACCTTGTTTTTGTAGTCATGCTATGCTCTGCATCTACTTCGTAATGCAGGTCCTACTACTAACTACAAGCGGTGATCATTCATGCTTGCAATATTTTGGATTGGAGCGAGGGTGAGAACTTGATGTCTTGGACTTTCCTGTTTCCTTTTAAACTTGTATAGTTAGTCTCTTTGTCTTTTGAGAGAAGCTTTGTTTTCGATCAACTTTTGGGACTTGTACTATTTTGTTAGAACAACTCTATAATTGTGACTTCCAGGTTCTACGAGGGATCTTTTATATATTTAGTTTTGGCTTGTTCCGCTGTTATCTTGTTCTGTTGATTAATTTTTTTCTGAGTTTAGGGTTGGTTTACCTACTAGTGGGTTATAGTAGGTGACATCATAACTCGATCAATCAGGTTGTGACATGTTACCCTACCTTAGATTTCTGAAATCTTTGACCTTTGGTTCTCTCATTTCAAGTGGAAAGAATATGTCTAGGAAAGCACCCTTGAACTTTTCTGAATCCAATGGGCCTGCATCAACAACCATCTCCCCCTTTCATTGCTTGAACAAAATCTGAGCCACTCCTTTCAGCTGATAAGCAACAAATTTGCACTCACCACCGGAGTGGCACCCACAAACATAATAATCTTCTGAATATCTTTGATGAACTCTTGTGGATCCTCATCAAGCTTAGAACCATGGAATTTTTGAGGGTTCATCTGAGTGAAGTCCTGAATTCTAATTGTTGCCATATTCACATTAGTGTTCAGAGGGACCACAAAATGTCGGTTGTCTGACTTGTCATAGGTTTGTCTATCACTTGAAAGGAATCCCATAACACAACATGAGTGACTTGTTCAGCCAAAGGGTATGCGGGAGCTTGAGGTGATTTTTTCTTATTATTTCTACTCCTTCTTACATAAGATCTTCTGGGAGGCATGATGTTTAAACTTGTAAAGCATGAATTAGAATAAAACTATATAGAGTTGCACTGTATCACATGCCTACGAGTGTGCAAGAAGTGATGTATTTCCTAAATCATTTCATAACCTCCTATTCATAGATATGGCGCACTTCACACCCATGAATAAGACTCTACTGAATGCGGATTTTATACACCTTAAGACACTTGAACCTCATGCATTGATACCAATTTTTTCATGCCCGGAGACTACCCCTCAATGCGACACAATGCTTAGAGCCACAAGTAACCCCAAGCTAATTTCATGGCATTGCATGACACTAAGATTAACATATAATAGAAAAAGAAGATAATTGAATGCGGAACTTAAGTGAAATAGTCTAAAATCTCTATAGATGAATATTTGAGTACACATAAGCATAACCTAATCTGACTGTCTGAAAATCCTCTACTAGTATGAGTTATTAGAACAGACCCCTAGCCTACTCCAACCGTTTAAAACTTAAAGCAAATGACTAAAAGTAAATCATAAAGGTTGTCCTCGAAAAGATAAGGACTTACAATTTCATCTGTTAGTAATTGGAGATAGTACTTGTCGCAAGCTAGATATGGATCGTCAAAACCTATATTATCAAACAATATAGGCACAAAGTATGTGGTTAGCACTTTGAATGTACTGGGTATGTAAGATAACGCATGATAAGCTTAATAATGGAACATGATGAATCTGTAAAACATATTGATTTAATGACCAAGTAAAATAATATGAAGATATGATATAATAATCTGCAATACAAAAGTACAAGATCATGCAATAACTGAAAGTGTAACTGTGGGAGACACTAAAACTGACACAAACCATGTGAGCTATTTCATGGAGCTTAGTTTATGCTCCCACGCTGAATAAAGCTTTTCCAATACTTGCCAAGGTAAGGGACCGGTACAAAGATAATGTGGATCCACTAAGCTAAAGTCCATAAAGACATATTCTATGGTAGCATGTAGTTATGGAATTTAGGGATTGTTACTAAAGGTCCACAGATACTGACCGAACCCTTCATTTCTAAAGTCGCTCGGTGATATATATAACTCCTATTGAAAAATGAATATTAACTGGGAATAGTAATAATCTGAAAATAATGAGTCATACTAATATCTGGTAAATACTGAGAAGCTCATTAATCATAATAAATGAAAATAATTTGAGAGCCATACATCTAAAATAGCATAATTCTAAATCATAAAATTCTTGTATGTCATGGGTTCATGAAAATACCAGTGACAACATGGAATTATAGTTAAAATCATGAAATTGAAGGCTAGTCATGAAGAAGAACTAACATTTATCAAAAATACGAGAAGATCATAGAAAAAACCTGGGTTTGTAAAATTCATAAACTTGACGAATTGGGGTTTGGTTGGGACTCAAATGGGTGAACATTGATTAAATTCAACACACCTGGAAAAGAAACCCTAGATTGAACCTTGGAGAGGAGGCTTGAAGATTGGTTCCCTTGGAATACCCACCAATTGAATCTTCCCTAGAGAGAGAAGAAACATGATTTTTGAGAGTTAGAAGAGAATGAGGGGGTTAGAGTCACTAGGAATCACTTAATTACACTTAGAATAGTCCAAAAAGAGCTACTATTGGTATCAAAAGAGTGGGAAAAGACCAACATTACCCTCATTCAAAATTGTTGGAGGTCATCCATGAGGGGAATCTTAATACCGTAGTTCCATCTACGGACCATAGAACCCTATCTGTAGAACTAAGAGGAAATTTATATGTATCTAAACTTTTAAATCATGAGAACAACCTGTCGCACGTAGACTGAATTATAGCTAGCATTGATGGTTCGTAAAATCAGGTAGGGTTCTGAATTTCAGAGGTTTCAGGACTTTGGATCACGAGACCTTCCACGACTCATAGAACCATTCATGATAGGTAAAACTTCTCGTCCTGTTCAAGTCATATTTCCACGTTTATGAAGATATTCTTTGACTCGTGTCTACGACCCGTAAGAGAGTTTATGAGCTGTAAATCTCAAGCTTTAGTTCTTGTTTATGATGTCTCATCTACAGGACCCATCTACGGTCCATAGTTCCGTTTACGACCCGTAGGTGGTGTCCATAAAATACAGAACTCTGCAAATTTCACAAAATTTCTCTAGTTTTCCCAGGATGATCTAATATATTAACTTTTGTGGTGTTACAATTATGTTGCAATAGTTGCATGTTTCAGCTTTCAATAATTATTACAAATGCATAATTGATTTATTTTACCCTATCAATGAAAACACAAATGAAAGTAAAGGTGTTAATTGGGTCAGACCGGGTAAACCCGACTCATTAAAGATTCTTATCGGGTTTTGGAATCGGACCCGGTCATCCATAAGTGGATCAGTACGACAGGGGTTAAACAATAACAAATAGATGTCTGACCCAGCCTATGACATGTCTACCCTATTCCATTGGGTTTCATCGGGCAGGGTCATGGACCTACATGCCTTAACGGATCAGGTCTTTGGGCAGACCAATTTAACAATGTTAAATCTTTCTTCAACTTATTAATTTAAACGTTTGAGTTTTAATCAACATAGTTTATTGTTATATAATAAATTTATAAATAATTACAACTTGAAATTTCAAATTAAATTTTTGGAACTTTTTGAATTCATAGTTACCTGCAAAACAAAAATCCAGGTTCACAAAAATCAACAAGAATATTTCCCTACCTTAAGGATAGTTGTACTCTTACTAATAGTAGTTCCCTAGCATATTAATAGAGTTGAATTCAAAATCCACACTCCATGGTATATCCCAAACACCATTTAGCATATGTACCAATGCCAAAGAATCAGTTTCTACAATAATGTTCGTATAGTCTTTCACTCAACGGTATTCTAAAGCCTCTCTAATAGCCACAACCTCAACAACTAGATTCGTAGTGTTTGGTAACTTCACTGCTTTTGCACCAACTAGCTCTCCATCATTATCTCTAATACAAAACGTTGCAGCAATAGGCCTTGGATTTTCTTTTGAAGCTCCATCAATGTTCACCATCTACCAACCTTCAATAGGAGGATTCAACCTTACTCATTTGGATTTTAAATAGGGCCTAAAACAATCTAGCAGTGCCACCATAAGAAGCAAAGTATAAGGGACATCCCTGTAACCAATTTTACATGTCATGAACTTTTGCACCATGTTATTAGTATCCAAGATAACTTTCTTGACTAAATAAGAACCACCATGAACATCAGCGTTCCTCATCATCCATAAGAACTATAATACAATATTAGGAATTTCTTGAAAAACTATTTTCTATCTAGAATTCCCGGTAGCATCCCACCACAACTTCATTTTTTGCTTAATTTGAATCAACGAGTCAATGATACCAGCTACAGATGTGAAGTATTTCCAAACTCTGTGGTCAATATCCCTTTTTATAAATAAGTGCTTTAAATTTTCTCTACTAGGTTCACTACAAAATATGCATATTTAGGAAATATTGGGGTTCCGATTAGACGTCAGAGTAGCTACATGAAATCTTTTTTACCATACTCTCCACCCAAATAATGAAACCTTGAAAGGAAGATCCTTCACAAAAATTTACTTAAAATTCTCATTTACTTTCTCTTTATTTCTTAACAAATCCCAAGCACTCTTCACACTAAATTTTATAGTGCTTATTTTTGTCCACTAAGGTTTGTCCCATTGATCAGTCATCATTATATTACCCATGCGTAATTGATTAACGTCTCAAATACACCTCATCTGGTTCTAGGTGTAAACGGTCGTTAATTAGTATAAAACCCAACGAAGAGTTGGAGTCGAACCCACAGGGAATAGTATATGTTTGAATTCAATTACAAAGTAGTAAATGTGATTTAATTAGTTGGAGGAATAGAAATTATCGGAATCACTATAATAAGTCAAAAGGGTGACATAAATGTCAGGTGAGGGGATTTGATATCAATCAGCAACCACAACAATAACAAACAATAGGGGTAATTAAATTATTTAGAGGTACTTGGGGGAATGACCAATCAACTACCAATTACGCGAAATGGGTGTTAGCTAATTACTAAAAGTTACTAAATCTTCGTGAATAGAATGGACCTTAGATGAAGTAGCTTTCTCTCAAACAACTACCTCGCTTCAATTGAGTTCTCTTGAACCTCAACAGACTAAACTTGAAAACCAGCCCACAACCTCACTCCATCTACTCTCTCGAGCTAGATAGGTAGAACGGGACTTAGGATTCACTATCTCGAGCTAAACCCACAATAGTCGAATCACTACGAGTGCTAATTTATAGCCTTGATTTTAAACTTTTTTCTCAAGCAAGCATAAAACACTAGAAACAATGAAATAAACATTCAATACAACAAAATAACAACAGCAATAAATCAGACCCACTTCGAATTAGCAAAACAATCAATAATTTCTAATACCCATCAGCTAAACTAAGTAATTAATCACATGGTCAAACCCCCAAGAATGAGGTTTTAGCTAGTCATCATAAAAAGTGAAAATTCAATACCTATTACATGCTCCATAGCTGGTTATTGATTTCCAAAACCTTAAAATGAGTAAATTTAGCTTCCGTTACAAAAGACACTCGAAATCTACTTGAAAATTTGCTTCTAAAAACCAACTAGACGGTGTTTTCGTTCTAAGTCTGAGTTTTCACAATGTTTGGATACCTTCTCTCTCTTAAAAATATCAATTTATACTGATCCAAAATTTGGCCTTTTGGGGCAAATCAGCGAGGAAAGTCGGGCTTCGCCGACTGGTCGGCAACTCGCCAAACGCCCGTGTCCATCGCCTTCGAGTTTCGTGTTTTCATCCAATTATGCATTGCAAATTTAGGCGATCTATGTCGGGGTTGCCGATGGATTTCGCGCTACGCCCTTTGGTCCTTTGGATCGCCAATCTATCTGCATCTTCATGGTGCATTCAGTAACTTTCGGTGATCTAATCTTTCTTCGTTGATCCAGTCTGTGCTTTGCCGATAGGGTTTGTGCCTCACCCAATTTCTCTCATCCTCAGGGCTGGCATGCTGGAACTTTGGGCGGAGTGATGAGTCACTCGGTGGTTTGCCGAGTTGCTTGGCGATCACCAAGATCGCTTTTCTTCACTCCTTCAGCTTTTTTGCTCCTTTTTGTCCGGTCATGTCCTTGCCTTGCTCCTTAGCCTTCATTGCTGCAAATCAATATTTTAACATCAGTTTAGAGCATAAATTAGGCATTTGAGAACACTTATACTATTGAAATCTCGGGCTCATCAGTAATCTAACCTGGTTAATCACATTTTTTCATAACATCTATCATTGGGTGACATGTCTTCAAGATTCCTTCAAGAACTTATAAAAATAATCCCAACCAGATTCCTTCAAGAACTTATCAACATCTATCATTGGGTGACATGCCTGCACTTGCCTATGGTGAAGATATGAAGAACCTAGCACAGGCCAATTCTCATACGAAATTGAAGAAGTACCCCCTTTAGGTTACTACCATAAAATTTGTTCAATGCTTTCTATATTTTGCAGCATGTTCTTCCAAACCGCAGAACCCCCTCTCATTGAACAAGTGTAGGAATATGCTTCGTACAATACTTTTTCCACTTTAAGTTTGCCTATAGGGTGTTTTGTGTTTCGAATATCCACCAGATCTTTGCATACATGGATTTTTAGATATCAAGCTTAGACCTAAACACTAAACCACCTTCTTGTTTATGCAAGCAAACTTTCTCCCAAGAAGCCCAGTGTTTACTCCTTCTTGAGACTTTATTACTCCAAAATAATTTTGTAAAAATTCTACGAAGCTACTTTAAGACACAAATAGGAGGAACAAAAACAGAAAGAACCCGAATGGAAATACTTTGTAAAACTTTGGTAATCAATACCTCTTTACCTTCACATGTTAGCATATTTCCTGTAAATCCTTGGAACTTGGCCTTCACTCTTTGAATAAGCTCTGCATAGTGCTCTTTTATTTTCCTTGAACGGGTAATAGGACAACCTAGGTATTTAAAAGGAAAAAGGCCCATTTTTATTCCTGTACAATCTTTCACTAGTTGTTTAACTGCAACTGCAAAATTCTGATGTAGATAAACTAAGCTTTTTTTTCTTATTCACTTTCTGTCCAGAGAGACTCTCATAATCCTGCAAAATTGACACTATTTTCTTCAAGAAATATGCATTCGCTAATGATTAAATAATAGTGTCATCTCCATAATCAAGATGATTTAGATTAGTGTTCCATTTTTGTAAGTCATAGCCTAGAAATTGGTCATCCTCAAATAAAGAGTTGAGAGCCCTAGTCAAAACTTCATATGACAATATGAAAAGAGTAGGTTATAAAGGATCACCCTGACTTACACCTCTAGTGGAGTGAAAGAAACGATGTGGTTGACCATTTATCAAAATTGAATACTAGTTATTAGCAAGTAGTCTCCAAATCAAATCAATAAGCCTCTCAGAACATCTCATCTTACTCAACACTTTTATAATAAAAAAATCAAGAGACTCTATCATATGCCTTGGACATATCCAGCTTAATGACCACATAAACAGGCTTACCCCTTTTCCAATATCACTAACTATCTGTTATGTCAACAACAATTTTTTCATGATACTCCTCCCTTAAACAAAACCAGACCAATTATTAGAAATCAATTTAAGTAGTAAGACTTCAAGCCTATCATGCATAACCCTTGAGATGATATTGTTGATAAAATTGATCAAACAAATTGGTCTTAAGTCTGAAAAAGATTGAATAATCTCTTTCTTGGGTAACAGGACCAAGTTAGCATAAGTAATAGATTTATGGAGGGTATTACCATTGAAAAAATCTAGAACAAACCTTAGGATATCATTACCTAAAATATCCCAACATAATTGGTAAAATTTACCAGTTAAACCATCTAGCCCACTTGCACTATCCCCATTTAGGTTGAAAACAATTTTCTTGAATTCTTCCAGAATATTCCAAACATGGGAATTAGATAGTCAAATGTTACAAGTTACTAAAGCTGTGAATTAATGTCCAAGTTTCATGGTGAAATGAAAAGAAAGTTAGATTAAAACTATATGACAATGCCTCTAGAGTCTGAAGTAACTTCGATTGGTCAATATACCATACATTTGGTGAGAGCTTTGAGGTGTATAATATCGTATAAAATCAGGACTAAAAAGGTAATGGAGTTCAAGTGTTTATCTAAGTTTGTTTTAATTTTCACTATCTTTTGTGAGATTTTGATAATCAGTGCAAGATCAATTTTCGTTAATGGGGTTAGATATGCAATCTCACTCCAAGAATGAAGATAATCAGATAGAGTGCTTCTGGGTAGACATATATGGTCATGCATCCTGAAGATATAACTGAAGATGAGGTCAAAAACTATCTCACAAGCTCTACAATAAACACTACAACAATCAACAAAACCAATGATATTCACCCGAATTTAAGGAAGGGTGGTGGTATTAGTCCCTTAGTTGGATTCAACTCACTTGTACTTATATTTGGGTAAGGATTACCTGATTTTAGGCTTAGAAGATGCAAGATGACTCAAAATGAGAGATAAAGTTCATCGATCTACAACTCAAGAAATGTTAGATCTAATCACAAAATCAAAACAATAACAGATCATGTTCAGGAGCATACCTATTCCTTGAAGATGAACCAAAATGGCATTTGAGAGATGTAGAAGGTCGGAAGGAGTAGGATCGAATTTTAGTTATCATTGTATATTTAGAACTTATAAGATGGAAGTTGAAATTTAGAATTTGTAGTGTTGTGTTATCATATATTAATTTTTGAATTTAAATGATTAAAACAAGACATTCAAAAAGAGTAACCAACCAATTTATAAAAGAATATAAATATTTCACATAATATACTATCTATAATTATAGAATATTTACATTGCATAATATACTAACAATATACGATCTCTAATAATTGAATATTTATCTCTCTCTCTGTGGAGACTCAATGAGATCGTTGGATACAATCTCTCTCCTCTCTCTCTCTCTCTCTATATATATATTGGCTTTTGTTCCTATCTTCCGTTGTTTCCTTTAAATTATATCTCGTATCTCCTGTTATTAATTGTTTCTATACCATGTATGCATGCTATGTTGGAAAACTATTGAAAATCACGGAAATCACGTAGCATGAGGCGTGCCTATGGTACTGTCGTTAAGGATATTTCACCGGTTAAGGTGTATCCCCCAGGATTCAACAAGCTCTTCTAGTATTAAAACTAAGATTCAAAATCTAACAAAGAATATATTTTACTTAAGAAAACCCAACAAATAAATAAGGAAGAAAAGTTTTTTTAATGTAATATCTCATACTCTGCCTTTTAACACACAAAAGTACTATATATAGATATACAGGTATATGGTAAATAGCATACCATCAGCCATGCATATAATGCACATTAAGACCAAATAATTTCCATAAAGGCTATAAGTTATTACCAATATTCCATGGACCTTTTCTAACACCCAAATTAATAGTAGTTGATTAATGCCATAAAGGCTATAAACAACTGCCATAATAAGAAAACAAACGGTTGGCTACTAGATTAAAAAACCTTAATATAATATTAATAAGCTAAGTTATTAAGGTAATAATATGTAATAAATAATTTCAAATATTATTGTTAAACTTTTTAAGATAATAAAGATATTTTATCAACAATCCCCCATATATCTTAAAAAGAATATTAAGAAATAATATAACAATTAAAAAATATATAAAAGATAATTATCGCTGGGTTTTCAAACAAAAGAATAATGCGTCGCATCTGGTGTCTCGAAGACTATGAACAAGACCTAGATAAAATAAGATTAAACTTACAGAACAAATGGTGAAGTTTAAAACTTCTATGAACCAAAATTCGGTTGTAAGCTTAGAGTCTTATTCTATCACATTATACTTGCACAATCTTTGTCGTTATCGCGGTTTTGCGCTAAGAGGCTATGCGCGTGTCCTGGTATTCGTGAATGCTTTAGAAATCAGTCACAATTTCGCAGAAGCGGCACCACTCCATACTCATATAGGTCCACCCATCAAGTGTATTATGCAGAGCAATACACCACCTATAAAGGATATGGTGGTGGATTAAGAGTTCACAACTAAACCTCACTTTCCTTGCAGATTTGTACTACATGCACACCAAAATAGTTCACAGATGGGACAAAAAACTTCTAGTGCACAAGATCAAACGATGACTTGTTATTACCCATATGAACCTAATTCATGGGATCTCCAATCACATAGGTTGGATTACCATCATGTTTGATATACAACTTGACAATAGTCCCATTCTAGTTGAAGTTTCATTTATTAATTTTTCCCCAAATAGGGGCAAGATTACATGCTTTAAAGTCTTCCACTAGATCGAGGGTTCGAGGGTCGTATCAATGCCACTACACAACTTTAGCTAGCATTTGAGGTTTTTCAAAATACCTTTTTTCAAGGGCATGTTTAGTGCTACTATTATTTTCTATTTCTTCTTTTGGGCTTATTTTTATTTTATTGTCTTCATTCTCAACTTTTTATTGTCGTCATGTCTTTTCGAGATCTGTTTTGTAGACACTAAAATTTTATTAGATTAAAGTTCATAGGAAATTTTAATTAAATCCACGTGCATTTGGGTTGAATGAATAACCTAGGCTTTACAAATGATTAAGTCCATTTTGTTGAGTTCAAGTTCCAGGTCCATTCTACCTTGAAGCTCAAACTCATGCCACGCGTCATAGTTACTAGGTATCCTAGATCAACAAGGTGATGATATGTGTCCATGTGATTTGGTAATCCTAGTCAAATTCAGGAAACAATCACAATCCACCAAATGTCAAAATGACATATTTTGGCAAATCTTAAGCAACCTTGTCCACCTCCTACAACTATAAATAGGGGATAGACGTGACAATCAAGGAATTCTAAGAAGACTTCAACAAGCATTCTGCAAGGATTGGAGAAAGCTACAACAGCACAACACACACTACATAGCTCTTCGAAGGAGTGGTCAACAAAGTTCTTCTCGGAGATCGACTTGAAATGATGAAGTGCTTCTTGAAGTTCCTGGATATTAAACACATCTCAGGAAGGTCTAAATTATCAAAAAAATTGAAAAGTACACTAGTGAATGCCCTCGAATCTCAGAGAAGTCGAGGAGAGAAGAATCAAGAGAGTAACAGAATTGTACTCACAAATTCATCAACAAAAATCACATTATTTTTTCTTGTAGTTAATTTTAGCGCTATGAAAATTTTTTGCTAACAAATTTGGCACGCCCAGTGGGACCAATTCTGCTCTTTATCTCTTTCTCTTGCAAATCAGAAACTACAAAGTCAAGTACTGCGATGGTCTGCATAAAGAGTAGTCGTGTTTCATGCAAGGACTGTACTGATTTAGTGTCTGGTGATCTTAGTCATATTAGCCTGATTACTCAATGTAAGTTTAAGAACAATGGTTTATATTGATCTATATACTTCACTTCTTTGGAGACGATGAAAAACAAACTCTTATACGATGGTCGTAATTGCAACACCTGGGGGAATCTTGCATCTATGTTATTTGGAGAACTTTTTCAAATTGGCTCAAACTTTGTTGAATCTTATGATTCAATGGATTCTCCAACTTCAATGAATGTCAGTGCCTTGATGGCTTTCTCAACTGCCATGTATGAGAAGTTTGCAATGATGGAGCAAACCATTGAAGCCTTGAAGAAATTTGTTGACACTAAAAATCTTCATAATACTAAACTTATAAACAAGTTGTAGGCCTTCACACCTGGAGAATCAAGTCACGTCCCCACTTGCCCACCTAGTTATAATCCATGAAACAAGGATACTGAGGAATCTCTAGCGAAGTCTAAATTTCAAAAAGAGAAACAATGTGCTTCAGTTGTAGCATTATCTGTCCAACAGTTGCAAGAAAAGATAACAAACACTATCATGGCTCAATATTCAGTAACATCACCATAGGCACTGAGCTACTACCCTTCCATTCTAAGACTGGTTCACTAGTAAACTGAAAACGACCGATCCTAGTTCTACAATCAACTGAGGCATAACATGAATCTAACCAATCCATGCCTAGAATGACATCAAAGTCTACCATTTCTAACTCTACAAGATCTGCTGAGGTGACTTTCTGAGAGAATGTGATAAGGTAATTTTTGTATACCCGTCTAGCTATAACTGGGTCACCTACTGGAGTAGAGACTGAGAAGGGTTCTGAAAGAGTTTCTGGACTGACACCAAAATTTACTTCTATATAAGGAGTTACAAAGGAAAGAGTAGCCCCTGGATCTAACAAAGCATAAACATCTAAGTGAAAGACTAATAACGTACCAGTGACCACATCAGGAGAATCTTCCTGGTCCTGGCAAGCCTGAAGACCCCACCTGTATTAGATGAAGTACCCTTCTGAGTTGGACAACCTGCTGGTGCTGCTGGAGTTGTAGACTAAGCCCTGCTATTGTTACCTCCTTGCCCCTGTTTTGCAGAAAGGCAATCCCTCAACCTATGGCCAGAATGACCATATCAAAAACACCCTTCTTTCCCTGCAAGACACTCACCCAGATGGTTCTTACCACATTTTGGACAAGTTGGGTAGGTTCTGCTTCCTGAAACACTCCCCTGAGACTTAGAGACTGGTGCCCTAGTTTTCTGATCTTGTCTAAACCTTGGAGATGGAGCACTAGCTGATGAAGGTGCTGGAGCTGAAAATTTCTGCTGAAACTGCGAGCGATTTCCGTCACTGATTTCTGCTGAGAGAACTCATAGTTACCTGTCCTAGCCTTCTTGTTGTCCTTAGTCATTTCCCTAAGCTTATCTCCCTCAACCTTCTGAGCATGAGTCATGAGCCTAGATATATTCATCTCATCTAACAACATAGCATTCCTGCACTGTGTCTTCACTAAGTCGGACAGACCTTATAGAAACTTATACATCTGCGCCCTCGAATAAACAACCATATGGGGAGCATACCTGGAGAGCTGGGTGAACTTGAGTCCGTACTCTTGCACTAACATTGTACATTGCCTCAAATTCATGAAATCCTATGCCTTAGCCTTCCTCAACTCTTTTGGAAAGAACCTGTCCAGAAAAGCTTCGGTAAAACATTCGCAAGTCACATGAGCTGCATCAGTACCCCTGTTTTTCTTCCATTGAGTAAACCATATGTGAGCTACATCCTTGAGCTGGTAGGATGCCATCTCTACCCTATCAATTCCAGTCACTTGCATCACTCCAAAGATTTTATTAACCTCATCAATGAAGTTTTGGGGATCTTCTCCAATATGCGACCCTAGAAACTCTGGTTGATTCATCCTAATGAAATCATGAACCTTGGCTGTAGCTGACCCATTATTAGCATTGGAAGGAATTGGGCATGCTGATTATTCTGGTTAGTCACACTTTGAGTCAAAAGCTGAATCGCATTCTGAAACTCTACATTCGAAACCTTCTGATATGGGATTGGAGGAGCTGCGTTAGCATTCCTGGCGTTAGCTCTACGAGGAGGCATGATCTGAAATGCATAACGACGAGTTAGAAGGTAGATCCTACCCACGCACGATAAGAATAGCAAAGAAAGTGAGGTTTTTCCTAAAACACTTCGTAGCCTCCCTCTCATTAGATGTGGTGCACTTCACACCCATGAAAATGTCTCTACTTAGTGTAGCTTTTCAGACATCATAGGACACTTAAACATAAGGCTCTGATACCAAGTTTTTCATGCCCCAAAGCTACCCCAATGGCGTAAACATAGGACCTAGGATCACGAGTGACCCCAAGCTAACCCTGAGCTGGCATATCATAAGCAGACTTAAACAAATACTGTGCGGTAGCTAAAAACATGAGATATCTGAAGTTATGGGGAATACCTAATACTATCTGAATATAAATAAACTATGAGTTTAATAACAACTGAATGATCAAACTCAAAACTAAAGCTGAATCTAGAAGTATGTATAAAATAAGCCTCTAACTGACTAGAGATGCTGGGACATGCCCCCAGCTAACTCTAGCAAATACTAAAAACTAAAATAAAAAGACTAAATATAGAAACATGTCTATTGTCCTCAAAATATGAGGACTCACCACTGAAGCGGCTGAAATGGAAATCGAGAGCCGATCTATGTGTGATCTGAGTGCTGAGGACCTGAACCTACATCACAGAATATGCGTCAGTACTTGAAAGGTACTGAGCATGCCGGATAGGATAAAGCTGAACAACATATACATAATTGAATAAAGCATACTAATCAATGCTATAATCTGAACATGATGGAAATACTTAAATATACTGAGTACTAAGCTAACTGAATGCAATGACCAGGTACATACATGCTGAAATTAAATACTGAAAATGTAACTAGTAACCTGGTCAATACATTAGAATCTGACTGTGGGAGCTGCTATTTACCGACATAAAGCCACATGAGCTAAATGTGGAGTCCGATGTATACGCCCCATCGAGAGGACCCACTATACCTTGCCAAGGGTATAGAGGCATGACTGTCGTGATCACTAAATGTAATACCCATAAAGGGGACTTATAAACCTATGAGGGCACGTAGTTCTGGGACTATGAGGGTGACTGACCCTAGTCCAACTCGGTGTTAAGCCTACTCCCAATAGAATGTATAAAATACCACATAACTGAAATAACTGGATAGCTCAAGATTCTGACTTGCTAACTTAAAATGTAACATTAATGTACTCATAATGAAACATTTGTAAACTGATGCATGTATATCTGTATAAACTGGCCTAGCAAGTGTAATTCATGAACTAAATGAATCAACACATCTAGGGTTCTACATTTCATGCAAGAAACTAAGCAACAATGTTACGAAATCATGTTAATCTGATTTGGAGGATTCTAACAGCTAAAACCCAACAATTTCTACATTCAAGAAAACCCTAGGTCTAAGCAATATTTAGGGAATCAAGATTCTGACTGAAATAGAGGGACCTAATGGGTGACAGGAACCCACTAGTGAAATCTCACATACATGGTGACGAATTTCACGGAGAAATCTTTCGACTTCGGGGCTGGAACTGAAGAAACCTTGCTGCGTTCATGGAGAGGGTTTGGTCGACTCTTTCTCCTTTATGCGTTCAACTTGATGAATTTTCGGAGAATGAGTTGACTAGGGTATGTTCTAATTAAGTTACTAGGCTAAAACTTATCAAAACTACGTAGTTTAGGGGTTAAACGACGTAGTTTAGGGGTTAAACGACGTAGTTTAGGGGTCCAACGCATAGGGAAAAGACCAAACAAACCTTGACTTAAAAGCTGTCGGGGCCAACAAACAGACTGAATGACGGACCGTGGACGGACCGACGGTCCTCTCTGGTCGGCCGTCGTTCGGCATCTGGGAGCTGGAACTTGAGGGTCTGACCCATGGACCATGGCCTGACCTACGGTCCGTAGGTCCTGGCGTGGGCTGACCCTTAGCGGGATTTTCTGGACTTTTCTGGGAGGCGCTGCAGGTGGCCATCCACGGACCCCCACCTACGGTTCGTGGGTGGTACCCGTCGGTGGCACCTGCAACTTCTGAAATCTGCATTCTGGTCTGTCTAGGATACGGGAAGTTACATAAACTGACCCCTAGGCATAGAATTTCCCCCCTTTGTCACGACCCAGGGGTACCCCCTAGACTTAAAATGACGTATAGAACCCCGAAGGAATCCATACAAGCCACTTAGTCTTCATAACATAAGCAATAGAACAATAAGAGTAAAAACACATTTCAAGTCTAAAAATTTTCATAAACGAAAGCGAATGTCTAGACACTTGGTCTCAACATAGCCATCTATTACAATTTCGGATGAAATAAGGCCTAGCCCATACAACATGTACAAAAAGGGAAAGTACATGAAAGGAAACTAGAACATAAGAAAAGCCGTCCTTGAACCATGAGGACTCACCAAGCTCAGGAAAATAATCAAGTCCAAGCTCTAGCCACAAGAATGATCACCTCGAGAATCAGACCCTACACTTGGGAAAAATGTAGGCAAAGTAGGCGTTAGTACAAAAATGTACTAAGTATGATAGCCATGCATAAAAACATTGAAAACATGCTAAAAGGGACATTTCATTTGAAAGTATGCAATTTACTAAGTTAAACATGATATAAGAGTTTAGAAATCATAAGTCATAAAGCATAGCCAACATAGTCAACATCATCTTTAAAGCCTTTGATACTCATATTAAAAGCTTATTGAGTAACCATAGTTCATAATTCATATTCTTGTTCTTAATGTGGGAATAGGCCTCAAACGACCTGAGACCATGTGAGCTATAACATGATCCCCCGGGGTTACCCACACGGAAAAAGGGTGTCCTACTTGCCTAAGGTAGAACCATAACTTTAGCTTAGGTGGATCCATTAGCTAAATAACCTATGGGGGCACATAGTTTATGGGATAAGGGATTTCTATTAGAAACCCGGCCTCTACTAACCTGAGGGCTTCCATCCCAAGATATTGTTTCTAGAAACCCGGCCTCTACTTACGTGAGGGCTCCCATCTCATATCAGTATCCACTTGGTGCTAAGAATTAATTCCCACGGAGTACTTATTAAGTATTGACTTAACTCATATTCATGGAAGGATGTCCTTGAAAATTAATCAACATAATTCATAGGATAGCTCTTAGATCATGCGTGAGAATAATCTTTCACTGTCCATGTATACAAGTTTTAGATTCAATTAGGTGAGAAAGCCTTTCAACCTTAGAATCTTCATTATATGAGAAATCCTTTCACATCATATCATATTCATGCATAGGTGTGTATATGTAACACCCAAAAAACAAGTAGGTGAAACTAGAGCCTTACGTGAGAGTTTTTGAGTTTGATGTGGGGTTTAGAAGTGTAAAATGGTTTCCCGAACTTAGGATGAGGGGTTTAGGGGTTAAACGTCAAGGTATGACCCCCCAAGGACCAACCAAGGGCGCTTGAGGAGGACCCTAAAGCCTAAACCCCAAGACTCCCCCAAGGGGCCACCTACGGCCCGTAGGTGGACCCACGCCCCGTAGGTGGGGGCCGTGGGTCAAGCCCTCAAAGTTGAGCTGCAGGTCATGAACTACGGACCTGCAGGACGGCCCGTAGGCCAACCTATAGACCGTAGATCCCAGGCGTAGGTCATGCCTGCAGAACCTGCCAAGTCTCGGTCAAGGGAGGGGCATTTTAGGTAATTCCTTTTGAGGTTAATTTGGAGTGATGTCGTTTTATATTGTTTATTTAGACCTATATAAGGGTTTTTAAGCTATTAATTAACCCTTACACTTCATAAATCTCAACTACCCAAATCATAACTAACTTTACCCCTAAAGTCTTCTCCCAAAAACTCCATAGAAGAAGAAGAAGAAGATCAAGTTAGGGCTTGAAGGAGGGGGCCTTCTGACTCTATTTTGGTTGGATTTCTTCACCTAAGGTATGGTAGTCTTGATTCATGGAAAGCTTTCTTCCATGGAGCCTTCAAACTTTCTATTTCAAAGAAGGAAATTCTCCAAAACCTAGGGTTTTCACTCCAAGTCATGGATTCTTTCTAAAAATATTTTCAATGATTTAATTATCATATATTATGAATTAATTGTTATTTTATGGTGGTTTTATGATAAAATCTCCCATGAATCCATGAATTTACCCATAACCCTAATTTATGACTTTGTGATGTGGGTGAATTGTAGTAAGAGGAATATTATGGAATTGTTCTTGTAGTAGTTTAATTACTTTAATCATGTTATTATCCATGCCTAATGTAGTAATTCTAGGTGTGTTGATTGAATGTGATCTATGGTCCTTGAAGGGCAATTATGAGATTTCCGTATGATCTTGATGTTTATGTACATGCTTTATGAATATCTTGAGAATGAAATTGCTATGATTATGATAATGATGATGTGTTGATTGAAAGACTATTCTCAATTATACACTTACGAATGATGATTAACATGTTGTAAAGGGTTTTCTCAATGTATAATGTACCATGAATTGGTAGGCTTAGGGCATCCTCTTCATGTGTAATTTAAAGTGATCTTGATTTATGTACCTTGAATTGGTAGGCTTAGGGGATCCTCTTCTTGTGTAACTAAAGGTATCTTGACTAAATGAACCTTGAATCAGTAGGCGAATGGCATCCCTTTCATAAATGACTAATGAAGTATCCTAAGGCTTTGTCTTGAATCGGTAGACTAATGGTATCCCTCTCGGGATGAGTCAATGAACTATGATAATGATGAACCTTGAATCAGTAGACCAATGGTATCCCTTTCATGAGGATTAAATGAGCTATTCTAATGATGTACCTTGAATCGGTAGGCTTATGGCACCCTTTCATGTGTTTAATAATGCACCTTGAATCGGTTGGCTAATGGAACCCTTTCATGTGTTTAATAATGTACCTTGGGTCGGTAGCCCAATGGCATCCCTCTCATGCGTAATAATGTTAAAAGAGAATGAACTACTCTATGGGAATTTAATGCTTAGCACCGAGTGGATATCGTTGGAAGCTCTCCCCATGTTAGGCCGGGTTTCTAGTAACACCTTCCTTATCCCATAACTATGTGTCCACATAGGTTATTAGCTAGTGGATGCACCTAAGCTAAATTACCGGTTCTACCTTAGGCAGGTAGACCAACTCTTTTCAGTGTGGGACATGACACCGGATTCCATGATTTGCTCACATGGTCTATGTAGGTTAGGGCTTATTCCCCATCATGTGAGTTATTTTGTATGGTTACTCAAGAGGTTCTATGAAGTGTGGGTGGTAGTATGGGATGCCATTCATGCATTGCATGAGCAGGCTTTGAGAGTGGCTATGGTGTGTTTCTCAAATGTCATAATGTCTAATGAAATGAATGTGCTTATAATGATGCTAATGAGAATTATGACTTAAAGGCTAACTGTAGTGATGAATGCTTAACTTGGATTGTTGATCTGAGTTACTTTCCTTGATATGACTTATTAAATGTGAATGTTCCTTATCTATGAGTATTAACTAAAGATGAGAAGGAAGAATGGTAAGTATGTTATGGTGGCCTCAAGGTGGTACTTAGTATGTGTGGTATTATGGGATGCCATTCATACATTGCACAAGTATAACTTAGGGTTTCCCAAGATGATGGTTATATTATGTTATAATGATTTATATGTTGAACATGCTTTTGACCTATGCTTTTATACTAAATTTCATGATGTTTCTAAAACTTGGCATATAGTATGGTATTCCACTAAAATATTCTTTTTAGTATGATTTTGTGCATGGCTATCATACTTAGTGCATTTTTGTGCTAACCCATTTTTCTTCTACATTTTTACAAAGTGTAGGGTTTGGTGATATCGGCTTCCATTCTCGTGGATAGGTTCATAGTAGATCAAGAAGAGAAGTTATGGTGAGTCCTCATAGTATCCGAGGGCTTGACCATCATGTCCTTTACATTTCATTATTAAGTTTAGATCTTTTGTTTGGGCTGCGTCCCAAAGTTTTAGTCTTATGGTTCTAGATGGTTTGAGACAAAGTATAGACTCCCGCTCATGTTTATAAAAGACTTCGATTGTATGGATAAAAGTTTTAAATTCCGCACCATTTTCTTATGTCTTATGTCATGAATGCTATGAGGCTTGTATGAGGCTCTTCGGAGTCATGTACGCCGTGTCACGTCCGGGGTGTAGGCTTTGGTCGTGACAGTACATGAGAATATCCTTTCAACAACACAATAACAATATCATAATCCTTGACACTTCACTCTCAAATTGTTCTTAAAGCTTCTACATAGAGTTCATAAAACATGCATAATCTCATACTTTGCACTTTCAAGGTTAAAAGCTCACTTTCAATTAACACATCTAGAATTCAAATATTAGACATGGATATCATCATAATTCAAGTGACTCAATCACTACATGCATAATTTCATAACATTTCTCTTTCATCAAGAAAGACCTACATCATAAGATCACAATTGAGAAATATGGGAATTTCATGGGTTCATGGGGAAAAATCATAAAATCATTGTAAATCATCAATTCATGATTAATATATCATAATTCAACAATTAGAATCAAGTTTGAAAGCAACCCATGAATTTTGAATCAAACCCTAACATATGGGCATTTCTATCTTTTTGAAATTGGAGATTTTGAGAGGACTCCATGGATGAAAGCTATACATGGATGAAAACTACAATACCTTACTATCAAATCCCAAAGAAATTGATGTACAAAAGCTTGATCTTGAACCCTGGCTTGAATCTCCTTCTTCTTCTTCTTCCTCTTCTTCTTCAAGTTTCTAGAGAGAAAACTATTTTGGAGAGGATGAACTTTGGGAATTATTTTGAGATTTGGAATAATGACTCAATTGGGTGAGTTTTGCGGTTAAAATGACTTATATAAGGGTCCTAGGGTTGGGAAAAACCACATAGCTTTCAGTTAAAACAATTGGGAAAAGACCCAAGAAGTCCCTTGACTGGAAACTGTCGAAATGGAATGATAGAAGCCTTCACGGGTCGTCATCATCACCACGGCCCGTCAAACGGGTCGTGAAGAATTTCAGCCTGACAGTGCTTCACTATTTTGGGCATAACTTTTTACTCCAAGATGAGAATTGGGAAAACTCTGTGGCGTTGGAAAGAGGACTCAGAGACCTTTAATTTAATAGGTCGTGGCCAACCTAATTCATTTTGAGCTAAGAGATATGATCATTTGAAGTTGACCCTAAACTCTAAGTCTAGTGAAAAGCACTTTACGTGAGGCTCCACGAGCCCTGGTGCCTACCACGAGCTGTGGTGCCCATCGTGGTCATGGTCCAGTAGCTAGGAAACTTTCCCCTTAACCCCTAAAACTACTTAATCTCCACGACCCCTCCCACAAGCCGTCGAAGCCTTCATGAGCCGTGAAGTGGCTAGTGTGGAGGAGGCCAACTTGGGGCAACCTTGGGGAGCTACTGCCTCACCACCACGTGTGGTTCCACGGGCCGTGGTGACCATCACGAGCTGTGAAGGCTCTCGTGGGAAGGTGGGCAGTGCATAGGGAATTTGGGCAGCCTTGGCCCTTTCCCTTGGATCTTACCCTCACCCTTGGTTTGTTGCCCTTACCCTTAGCCCTAGTTTAGCCTACTAGTTTCCGGAGTGTTACAATACTCCCCCTTGGGAACATTTGTCCTCGAATGAATCTTTAGGCACCTTATGGAAGTAAAGACTCAAGACTAGCAGCCCATCATGCATGAAACATCAAAACAATGCACATTTCGAAGGAGGAAAATCAACTCCAACTCAAACATACTCAATGCATCACAAGGAAGTAGGAACTACATCTAACAACCCATTATGCATGAAATCTCAACATTTCTCATGTTCTTAGGAGGAATTACCTTCTCCAAACTAAAAGTATGCTCAACACAATCTCATGGACCCTTTATGCAATTTACTCTCAAAAGCATAATTAAAGCATGTTCATCAATTCATCTCATGAAGCATATAGGCAATTCACACTCAATGCACAACAACATGAGAAAATCAATCATATAAACTCATTTTCTTTCTAAACATAAATTTCTCATGAACATACATAACATAGGGAAATCATAAAACTTACATATAACACACATGACTCCCAAACGAGGAAAACTCAAGAGGAACTCATCATCTCAAGCTAGAATTGGAGTAGAAGGAAAAAGAAGAGAATGACGGGACATCATATCGGCCTCGGCAACCCAAGTAGCACCCTCAACTAGTTGGTTCATCCATAAAACTTTCACGGAAGCTATTTCCTTGTTTCTCAATTTCTTGACTTGCCGGTCTAGAATCTCTACCGGAACTTCCTCATATAAAAGACTTTCATCAACTTCCAACCCTTCTAAGGGGATTATGGATGCCAAATCTCCAACACACTTCTTAATCATAGACAAATGGAACACCGGATGCATCGAAGCCAACTCACTTGGCAAATCAAACTCATTGGCAACTTTATCAATACGCCTCAAAATTTGGTATGAGCCTACATATCGGTAACTAAGTTTCCCCTTCTTGCCAAATCTCATCACACCCTTCATAGGTGGAATTTCCAAGAAAATCAAAATCATGAACATTTGGGACACTCAACAACCTTGCTATCTAAGCACACCATCTCCCCCTTGGGAGAAAGCCTCTATGGATTTCTTAAACATTGCTTCTATCAAGTAGACCAAAATTGGATCAAGCCCCTTGCTTAACTTTCACATTCGCCACAAAAATGATTCGGACCCATTGTAAACCATAACACCACTCTTGGTGGGGTCCACTAATTGAACACCTAGTCGGGCTAACCTATGAAAACCTCTTAACCAACTCTTTCTTATTATCATCGATATGGGTAACACTACCCATAGACAACCTACTAAGAGTATCCACTACCCCATTACCTTCACCGGGTTAATAAATAACAGTTATGTGTAGACCTCTCAATAACTCTAGTCACATTATTTTGTCGAAGATTCAAGTCCTTGTGACTAAACACGTATTGTAAACTCTTGTGATCGGTAAACACATCAACATGAACCCCATATAAATAATGGCTCCAAATCTATAAGGCAAAGACAACCGTCGCTAACTCAAGGTCATGGGTACGATAGTTCTTCTCATGGATTTTAAGTTGCCTTGAAGCATAGGCAAACACTTTATCATTTTGCGTAAGCACACATCCCAACCCAACTCTAGAGGAATCACAATACACAACAAAACCATTCATACCTTCCGGTAAAATCAACACTGGTGCGGAAGTAAGTCAATTTTTTTTGAACTTTTGGAAACTTTTCTCACACGGTTCCGACCAAATGAACTTAGCCTTCTTTTGAGTCAAAGCCATCAATGGAGAGGCAATGGAAGAAAATCCCTTAATTACCCCTCTATAATAACCGGCCAAACCTAAGAAGCTTCTAATGTCCGAAAGGAGTTAGAGGTCTTGGCCAACTCTTGACCGAATCCATCTTTTTAGGATCTACCTCAATACCCTTACTTGACACAATGTGCCCAAGGAAAGCTACGAACCTTAACCAAAATTCACACTTGCTAAACTTTGCGAAAAGTTGATGGTCCTTAAGAACTTGCAATACAATTCTCAAACGGTCAACATGCTCATTCTCACTCCTTGAATAGATCAAAATATCGTCAATGAACACAATCACAAACATGTCAAGGTATTGTCTAAACACCCTATTCATCAAGTCCATAAATGCCGCCGGAGCATTAGTCAACCCAAACGACATTACCAAAAATTCCTAATGACCATACCGGGTCCTAAAAGTCATCTTTAGAATATCATTACCTCTTAGCCTATATTGGTGATAACCCGACCTACGATCAATCTTAGAGAAATAACTAACCCTTCATAGTTGGTTAAACACAATATACTTCCCTCACCCTAACTAGGTGGTAAAGACAACCTTTAGTCATCATTCTTCTAACCTTCATATAAGGGACAAACTACCCTCTATGTATAAAACTTCCCTCCTTCCACTCTATGATAGGTTCATTGGAAATTGAAACATGACTACACAAGTTCTACAAACAATAGAGACATAACAATAGTGCAGCCTATCCATACTCAGTAATAACATCTAACTCTAACATATCAAGTTATACCAAATCAACAAGACCAACTCTATGGGATAGGGTAAACAGGCACTTTCTATAAACCCTCTTAGTCACAATAGAATCACTTACAAGAGTAGAGACATAAAAGGTTCTAAAAACACATCAGGGAGCATATCATATCACATTATCACATATGGCGTCACAAATTGTCACGACCCAGGGGTACCCTCTAGACGTAACAAGGCACATAGAACCCCGAAAAGCACCATGTAATTCTCCTAGCATATAATAACATAAGCATAGAACAATAAAGAGTAAAACACATTTCAAGTCTTAAAAGTTTTTCATAAAAGCAAAGAGGAAGTCTAGACTTGTCTCAATATAGCCATCTATTACAATAGTTCAATGATGAGGGACACAACCCATACTAACATAGTCTGAAAAATGAAATACTAGAAATGAAACTCAAGTGAATCTCCCATCCTCGAATCATGAGGACTCACCACAAGCAGGGAGAATAGTCGAATGCAAGCTTGAACCAAATGAAGATCACCTCAAACACCGGACCCTACACTTGTGGAAAATGCAGAAAATATGGGTTAGTACAAAAATGTATGAAGTATGATAGCCATGCATAAAAACCTTGAAAACATGCTAAAAAGAACATTTTAGTTGAATGCATGGAATTTACTAAGTTAAAGCATCATTTGAAGATAATGGAGAACCATAAGTCATAAGCATATTCATTATATAGATCACCATATTAAAGAGAACACACCATAAATACCCTCAAAGTCTTCTTGTGCAATGCATGAATAAGATACCATAATCCTACCCATACTAAGCAAAGCTTCTGGAGTAGCCATAGTTCATAATTCATGTTCTTGTTTGTATTTTGTCATAGTTGGAAATAAGCCTTAACCGATATTAGACCATGTGAGCTTAACATGGAATCCGCTAACTCCCTCACAAAAAAGAGGTGGGTGGTCTACTTTCCTAAGGTAGAACCAATAAGTTTAGCTTAGGTGGATCCACTAGCTAATAACCTATGGGGGCACATAGTTTATGGGATAAGGATATTGCTACTAGAAACCCAGACTCAACTAAGGTAGAAGGTTTCCATCTCCTGAGATACATACTTTGGGAACCCGGACTCAACTAAGGTAGAAGGAACCCATTTGGAAGGCCAAACTCAACTATGGTAAAGGCTTTCGTTGGGAAGCCAGACTCAACTAGTGTAAAAGCTTCCATCTCATTTTCAATATCCAGTCGGTCCTAAGCATAATTCCCATATATTACATATTAAGTCTTATCATAAGTTCATATTCATGGAAGAATGTTTAGACACTCAATCGAGCATAATTCATACTATAGCTCACAGATTCAATAGGTGAGAATAGCCTTTCTACCTTAGAATCATAATATTATAAGAAAACATTTCACATCACATCATAATCATAGATAAGTGTGTATACGATGATAAACTTCCAACGCAACAATAATTAGATCATAATCATATTCACTTTACTCTCAAAGTGATCTTAAAACATATACATAATCCTCATAATCATGCATAATTCTCATACATTGCCCTTCAAGGACCATAGATCATAATTCATCAACACATCTAGAATTACCACATTAGACATGAATGATAACATAATTCAAGTAGTTCAATTACTATATGAATAATCCTATCATATTCTACTTGCATCAATCAATACCCACAATTTGAGATCCAAGTTGGGAAAATAGGGGAATTCATAGATTCTTGGGGAATTCAACTTAAAACAATATAAAACCATCAATGTATCCATAATAAAATATAATCCAATCATTTAAAATAAATTTGAAAGGAATCCATGAGATTGAACTCAAACCCTAACTTTTGGGATATCTAGCTTTGAAATTGGGGACCTGAAGGGGATCCATGGATGAATTATATCAATGGATGAAGAGCTACCATACCTTAGCTATGAATCCCAACGAATTTGAGTAGAAAATATTTCTCCTTCAACTCTAGCTTCCACTTTCTTCTTCTTCCTTGAAGTTCTTAGAAAGAGAATTTTGGGGAAAGTTGGTTTTGATTTGGGATTTTGAAATTATGAGGAAGATGACATTATTTGGGGGTCTTAAATCATTATATAGTTAGTCTAATTTAGTGCAAAACGACGTCACATAATACTAACTTAAAATGGAAAACCCCAAAGTGCCCCTAACTGTAACTGCCAATAGGCAGTTTCAGGCCTCACCCACGAACCCACGACCACAGTCAGTGGATAGACTCACGTGGCATGCTGGTGAACCTTGGGTTGAGGTTCTGGAACATATTTTCCAAGCCTTGACCTACGCTCCTGACCCACGAGGCGTGTGTTCCCTCCGTGGGCCACTGCCCACGCAGCCTCTAAGTGCCTTCCTCAAGGACCCATGGTTGGTCCTTTGGGGTTTGTACCTTGACGTTCTAATATGAAATTCTATATTTTTAGGTACGGGGATGTACGTTTACGACTCTAACCCTCACGTTAAGCTCTAATTTAGCCTACTAATTTCTGGTGTGTTACATTACTCCCTCTTATGAACATTCATCCTTGAATGATGATCTAAACACCTTACGGAGTTAAAGAGTCAAAACTAGCAGCCCAACATGCATGGAACATCAAAATAATGCACAATTCTATGGAGGAAACATCAACTCAACCATAATCAATGCATCACAAGGAAGTAGGAACTACATCTAACAACCCATTATGCATGAAAACTCAACATATTTCATATTCATAGGAGGAACTACCTTCTCAACTAAAAGCATGCTCAACACAATATCATGGAGCCAATATGCAATTACTCTCAAAAGCATACTAAAGCATGTTCATTAACTCATCTCATGAAGTCCAATATGCAACTCATACTAAATGCACCACAACATGAGGAACACATAAATCATGAGAACTCATTTTCTTACTAAACATGAATTTCTCAAGAACATGCATAACATAAGGAAATAATGGAAAACACATATAGCACACATGACTCCAAAGACTAGAAAACTCAAGAGGAATTACTTACCTCAAGCTTGAATAGGAGTAGAAGGAAAGAGATGAGGATATTAGGACTTCATGTCAGCCTCGGCCTCCCAAGTAGTACCCTCAACTAAATGATTTCTCCATAAAACTTTCACGGAAACTATTTCCTTGTTTCTCAATCTCTTGACTTGTCTATCTAGGATCTCTACTGAAACCTCTTCATATGAAAGACTTTCGCCAACTCCCAACCCTTCTAAGGAAATAATGGACACCGGATCTTCAATACACTTCTTAGCTTAGAAACATGAAACACCGGATGAATCAGAGCCAACTCATTTGGCAATTCCAACTCATAGGCAACTTTCCCAATACGTTTCAAAATTTGGTATGGGCCCACATACCGGGGACTAAGTTTCCCCTTATTGCCAAACCTCATCACACCTTTCATAGGTGAGCTTTTTAGATAGACCCAATCATTAACTTTAAATTCTAGATCCCTTCTCCTCACATCGGTATAAGACTTTTGCCGACTTTGGGCCGTCCTCAACCTCTCTCTAATGAGTCGGACTTTCTCAATGACCTCATAAACTAGTTCGGGACCAATTAGAGCAATTTTACCAACCTCAAACCAACCAACCGGAGACCTACATCTCCTACCATACAAGGCTTCAAAGGGAGCCATACCGATACTTGAGTGGTAGCTATTGTTGTAGGCAAACTCTATTAAAGACAAGTGTTCATACCAATTACCTTCTAATGTTTGGATGGTACTCTCCGCTTGACCATCGGTTTGGGGATGAAAAGTCCTGCTAAGCTTAACCTCAGTACCAAGCCCTTTTTGGAATGATTTCCAAAAGTGTGAACTAAATTGAGTAATCCGATCCGAAATAATAGAAAAAGGACCCCATGCAACTTTACTATCTCTCTTAGATATAACTTGGCCTAGTCTTCCGCTGAAAAAAAAACCTTGACGGGGACAAAGTGGGCTGATTTTGTCATCCTATCTATAATGACCCAAATAAAATCATGTTTCCTTCGGGTGCGAGGCAAGCCCAAATAAAATCCATATTCACTTCTTCCCACTTCCAAGTGGGAATTGGTATATTTTCGGATAAGCCTCCTGGCTTTTGATGCTCTACCTTAACTTGTTGACAATTCAGGCATTTGGCCACAAATCCCGCAATATCTTTCTTCATTCCGTTCCACCAATAGACTTCCCTTAGATCACGGTACATCTCGGTGGCTCCCGGATGAATGGAATACCGAGAACTATTAGCTTCTTCTAAAATTTGTTCCCTCAAACCATCAACATCCGAAACACATAACCGACCTTGGTACCTAAGCACCCCATCTCCCCTTTGGGAGAAAGCCTCAACGGATTTCTTCAATACCGACTCTGTCAATTCAACTAATATAGGATCAAGGCCTTGCTTAGACTTCACATCCATCACAAAGGATGATTCAGAACCATTATGGACCATGACACCACCCTTGGTGGAATCCACTAGTTGAAAACATAGCCGGGCAAACCTATGCACATCACGAGGCAATTTTTTCTTTTCATCATCTACATGAGCCACACTACCCATGGACAATCTACTAAGTGCATCCACTACCACATTAGCTTTGCCGGGGTGATAAAGGACACTCATGTCATAATCCTTTAACAATTCTAACCACCTTCATTGCCAAAGATTCATGTCCTTTTGACTAAACAAATATTGAAGAATCTTGTGGTCGGTGAAAACATCCACATGACCCCACACAAATAATGCCTCCATATATTTAAGGCAAACACAACCCCCGCTAATTCAAGATCATGGGTCGGATAATTCTTATCATGGACTTTAATTTGCCTTGAAGCATAGGCAATCACCTTACCATTTTGCATAAGCACACATCCCAACCCAACTCTAGAGGCATCACAATACACCACAAAACCATCCGTACCTTCCGGTAAGGTCAACACCAGAGTGGAAGTAAGTCTATCTTTCAAATCATGGAAACTTTTCTCACAAGCTTTCGACCACACAAACTTAGCTATCTTTTGAGTCAAGGCCGTCAAAGGAGAAGCAATGGAAGAAAATCCCTCAACAAACCTTCTATAGTAACCGGCAAAACCCAAAAAGCTTCTAATATCGGAGGGAAATAGAGGTCTAGGACAACTCTTGACCGCATCTGTCTTCTTAGGATCTACCTATATACCCTTGCTTGACACAATATGACCATGGAATGCTACAGACCTTAACAAAAATTCACACTTGCTAAACTTTGCGAAAAGTTGATGGTCTTTAAGAATTCTCAATACAACTCTCAAATGGTCAACCTGCTCATCCTCACTCCTTGAATAGATCAAAATATCATCGATAATCACGATCACAAACATGTCAAGATATTGCCGGAATAGTCTATTCATTAAGTCTATGAACGCCGTTTGGGCGTTAGTCAAACCAAAAGACATTACTAGAAACTTGTAGTGACCATATCGAGTTCGAAAGGCCATCTTGGGAATATCAACTCCTCTCACCCTCCATTGGTCATAACCCTAACGAAGATCAATCTTGGAGAAATAACTAGTTTCTTTAAATTGGTCAAACAAGTCATCTATCCTTGGAAGGGGATACTTGTTCTTAATGGTCACCTTATTCAATTGACGATAATCGATGCACATTCTAAGAGACCCATCTTTCTTTTTAACAAACAACACCAGAGCACCCCATGGAGAGATACTCAGTTGAATAAAAACCTTATCTAATAGATCCTTTAGTTGCCCTTTCAACTCCTTTAACTCCATCAGAGCCATTTTATAAGGAGGAAGAGAGATAAGTTACGTATCCGGAAGAAGGTCAATACCAAAATATATTTCCTGCTCGGGAGGAATACAAGGAAAATCATCGGGAAAACATCTGGGAACTCATTAACCACAGGAACTGACTCTAGAGAAGGGGTTTCAGATTCAACACCCCTCACCCTAACAAGATGGTAAATACACCCTTTGGAGATCATCTTCCTAGCTTTAAGACAAGAGACAAATTGACCTTTAGGCATAGAATTACCCCCCTTCCACTCTAAGATAGGCTCATTCGGAAATTGTAATCTAACCACCCGAGTTCTACTATCGATAGAGGCATAAAATGTATGCAACCAATCCATACCAAAAATCACATCAAAGTCTAACATGTCAAGCTCTACCAAGTCAACAAGAGTAACTCTATGGGATAAGGAAATGGGACACCTTCTATAAGCCCTCTTAGCCACCACCGAATCACCAACCGGGGTAGAAACTGAAAAAGGTTCTAATAACACTTCGGGGAGCATATCAAACTTCATGGCCACAGAAGGTGTCACAAAGGACAAAGTAGCACCGATATATATTAAGACATACACATCAATAAGAAAGATTTTTAACATACCGGTCACCACATCCGGGGAGCTCTCTTGGTCACCTCGGGATTGAAGAGAATAAAAGTGGTTTTGCTTTTGGGCATTGGAGTTTGAACCGCTTGGAGGAGCTTGTTTATCTTCTCTTCCCTTAACTTTGAGCATTGGACAATCTCTCATATTGTGGCCAATCTTCCCATAACTAAAACACCCATCGGTGCCAGCTAGGCACTTACCATCATGCTTTCTAACACATTTTGCCCAATTAGGCCTATCAACATAAGAACCACCACTATTACCCCCTTGAGGTTTAGGGTTGGAAACTCTATCCTTGTTAACCCTTGGAGCACTAGAGGAGCCTTGGTTGGAAAACCCTTGTCTAAACCTTGGTCGACCTTGTCCATCCGACCTAGTATTGGTGAAGTTCCCATCACCGGTTCTAGCTCTTTTCACCTCTCTATTCTTCTTCTTAAGTTTTGACTCCTCAATTTGTTGAGCGTACACCATAAGCCTTGAGATATCCATGTCATGATGGAGCATTGCCGTACAGAATTCTTCTTCAACCAAGTCAGACACAACCGTTAAAAACCAACTCATCTCATCCCTTGAATCTGACACCAAAGTTGGAGAATACTTGAACAATTGAGTGAATTTTGGGGAATATTCTTTCACACTCATACCTCCTTGATGAAGGTTAATGAATTCCTCCACCTTAGCTTCCCTCAACTCTCAGGGAAAGAATCTATCAAGAAATGTTGATTTGAACGTTTCCCATTCAACCGGCCCCGCTCCTACCTGCCTATTTTTCTTCCATTGAGTATACCATACTTGAGAAACACTTTTTAATTGGTAACCGGCTAACTCTGCTTTCTCAACCGAAGTCACCTCCATAATGTCAAGTATTTTATGATCCTCTTCCATAAATTCTTGAGAATCCTCTCCCACTTTGGAGCTATGAAACTCGGGAGGGTTCATTCTAGCAAAATCCCTAACCCTTAAAGCTGCCGAATTCACATTAGTATTTACCGGAGCTACCACTTCCCTATTGGCTTGAGCTGTCACAAATTGAGCCAACATTTGGATAGTAGATCTAAACTCCGCATGGGTCACATTCTCAACCACGGGATCAACCGGAGCTTGGTTATCTTGAGGAGGTATTCCTTGATTAACATTCTCATCTTCCATCCTTCTAGAGTTAGCCCTTCGTGTATTCATATCCTGAAGACACAAGAGAAGGATTAGGAGAGAGAATTTATAGAGTTAAACTCTAAGGCACGACTTAATAGTAATGAAAGAAGTGTAGTTTCCTTAAAATATTATAGCCTCTCATTCATAAATGTGGCGCGCTTCACACTCATGAACAAGACTCTACTTGACGTGGCTTATGAGACATCATCCTAGAATCATTCTAAACCTTGTCCTCTGATTACCAGTTTTTTCATGACCCAGGGGTACCCCCTAACGTAACAAGGCACATAGAACCCCGGAAGGCACCATGTAAGCCACCTAGCATATCATAACATAAGCATAGAACAATAAAGAGTAAAACACATTTCAAGTATTAGAAGTTTTTCATAAAAGCAAAGCAGAAGTCTAGACTAGTCTCAATATAGCCATCTTGTAAAACCCCGGAAAATAGTAGGCTAACTAGAGATAACCGCGTAGGTTAACGTTAAGGAAGAAGGGCTAGAGCCAAGAAAACAGGGCAAGGGTCAAGGCAATGGGGCCAAGCCTACCTAAAATGTCCCTAGCCACTGCCCACCATTACCACGAGGGTCTTCACGACCCTTGGTGGCCACCACGACCCATGGTGGTGAGGCAGTGAGCCCAAAAAACTGCCCAAGGAGGGATCCCCTTCATTATCCACTTCACGGCCTGTGGGAAGGCTCGTGGGGTTGCCTTCACCTTGTGGTGGATTGTTTCAAGTAGCATAGCTACTGGAAAAGGGACCACGGGCACCTTCACGGGCCGTGGTGCCCTTGACGGGTCGTGAGCCTGGTCGTGAGGCCTGGGCACCCCAATTTAAAGTGGGGGTTATTTTAGGTAATTCCTTTTTAAGTTATTATTAAGTGAGGGAATTTTGTATAGTTTTAATACAGATATATAAGCCTTTTTAAGTCATTAACCAACCCATTCACCTCATTAAATCCCAAAACCCAAATCAAATCCCAAAAGAGTTCATCTTCTCCAAAATTTCTCTCTCTAGAACTTCAAGAAAAAAGAAGAAGGAAGTTGGAGCTAGGGTTCACGAAGCTAGGTTTTCTTCTCAAATTAGTGGGAATTCTTCACCAAGTTTTGGTAGCTCTTTATCTATGGAAAGCCTTCATCCATCGAGCCCCTTCAAAACTCCAATTTCGAAGATAGAAATCCCCAAAAGTTAGGGTTTGATTCCAAGTTCATGGGTTCCTTTCAAAAATGTTTCTAATGATTGATTTATAATATATTATGTATTAATTGATGATTTCCTATGGTTTTTATGTTGAATTTCACCAAGAACCCATGAAAACCCCATATTACTCAATTATGATCTTGTGATGTGGGTTTGTTGATTATAGAAGAATGTTATGAGATTATGCTTGTAGTAGTTGAGCTAGTTGAATCATGTTATTATCCATGTCTAATGTAGTAATTATAGATGTGTTGATTGAATGTGATATATGGTCCTTGAAGGGCAAAGTATGAAAAGTATGCATGATTATGAGATTTATGTATGTGCTTTAAGAACTCTTTGAGAGTAAAGTGATTATGACTATGATCTTATTGTGTGTTGTTGAAAGGCTATTTTCAATTACACACCTATGAATGATGATGACATGTTGTGAACGGTTTTTTCACAATATGTTGATTCTTAGGTTGAAAGGCTATTCTCACCTATTGAATCTATGAGCTATCCTATGAATGATGTTGGATTGCGTGTTGATACATTCTTCAATAAAAATGAACTCAAGTAATGTTCTGATAAGTACTCCATGGGGAATAATGCGTAGCACCGAGTGGATATTGATATGAGATGGAAGCCCATACGTGAGTTGAGGTGGGGTTTCTAGAAGCAATATCTTGAGATGGATGCCCATACGTGAGTTGAGGCGGAGTATCTAGTAGAAATCTCCTTGTCAATAAACTATGTGCCCGCATAGGTCTTTAGCTTGTGGATCCACCTAAGCTAAGTTAATGGTTCTACCTAAGGAAAGTAGGACACCCTTTTCGGTGTGGGTAACACCGGATTTCATGATTTTCTCACATGGTCTGTGTCGGTTAAGGCTTACCCCCACAATGAATGATTATGAACTATGGCTTCTCATGAATGCACTACTTAGTGTGGGTGGGGGTATGGGACTTCATCCATGCATTGCACAAGTAGGCTTTAAGAGTAGTTATGGTGTTCCTTTTATGTCATGAATGTTTATGAAATGAAGTATGCTTAATGTGGATTATTCCTATGACTTGCTTTCCTTGATATGACTTACTAAATGTGAATGTTTCCTTGTCTATGAGTATGAACAAAGGATGAGATCAAGGAATGGTAAGTATGATTGTGGTGGCCCAAAAGTGGTACTTAGTATAGATGGGATTATGGGATCCTATCTATGCATTACACAAGTATAACTTAGAGTTACTTATGAGATGGTTATATTATGCTATGATGATCCGTATGTTGAATATGCTTATCACTTGTGCTTCTACACTAAAGTTCATGATGATTTCCAAACTTGGTAAATTGCATGGTTTTCAACAAAAATGTCCTTTTTAGCATGTTTCAAGGTTTTTATGTGTGGTTATCATACATAGTGCATTTTGTACTAACCCATATTTTCCTACATATTTCTATAAGTGTATGGTCCGGTTCTTAAGGCGATCTTCTATTGGTTCAAGCTTGGATCGACCATTCTCCTAGCATGTGGTGAGTCCTCAAGATTTGAGGACGTATGAGTCATTAGTAGTTCCTTTCTAGTTATTTCATTTTCGGACTATATTGTAAGGGCTATGTCCCTATCTTGATTCAAGGATTGTAATAGATGGCTAATTGAGACAAGTCTAGACTTTCGCTTACTTTTATAAAAGACTTTGATTGTATGGATAAAGTTTTAAATTCCACATCATTTCTATTATCTTATGTTATGATATGCTAAGGGATTGTATGAGACCCCTTCGGGGTTGAGTATGCCATGTTACATCTAGGGGGTACCCCTGGGTCGTGACAAACTTGGTAATCAGAGCACAAGATTTAGAATGATTCTAGGATGATGTCTCATAAGCCACATCTAGTAGAGTCTTGTTCATAGTGTGCAGCGCGCCACATTTATGAATGAGAGGCTATAAGATGTTTAGGAAACTACACTTCTTTCATTACTCTTAAGTCGTGCAATAGAGTTTAACTCTGTAAGGTCTTTCTTCTAATCCTTACCCAGTGGTCTACAGGACATGACTACTCATGAAGCTTTCATGGTGGATTTGAAGGAGACAATATTGATCAAGGAGCTTCTCCTCAAGCTCCTCAAGTTCCGATTGACTTAATGTCTAATGAGAAGATTAGGTATGGCTTTCAATTATTGACTCAAGCCAGAATAGAAACTCTGGAATTTTATGGGTCAAAGATGGAGGAAGATCCTCAAGACTTTATAGATGAGGTCTCTAAGGTGTTGGACTTTGTGGGAGTGACTCCGGTAGAGAAGGCGGAATTAGCCGCTTACAAATTGAAAGATGTTGCTCAAATATGGTTTAGTCAATGGAAAGATGCGAGGCCGGTAGAAGCGGGGCCCGTGGAATGGAAGAGGTTTAAGAATGGGTTTCTTGATGGGTTTTGTCCTTTGGAGATGAGTGAGGCTAAGATACTTGCATTTATTAACCTTCGACAAGGAGGGATGAGTGTTGAGGAATATGCTCGGACGTTCACTAGGTTGTCAAGATATGCTCCACCTATATTAGCCGACCCTAGGTCGATAATGAGTAAGTTTGTGTCGGGGGTGTCTGACTTGTTAGTGAAAGAATGTCGTACGGTTATGCTTGAAAATGATATGAATATTTGTCGTCTTATGGCTTATGCTCATCAAATTGAGGAATAGAAAATTGAAGAAAGGTTTAGAGAGAAAAAGAGGTTTAGGATTGATGAGGGTAATTCTTCTCTTGAAAGGTCTTCCGGACAAGGTCCTCCTAGGTTTTCCCTAAGATTTATTGAAGAAAGGGTGTCTAACCCTAAGTCTCAAGGGAAGGATAGTAGACCCATATTTCCTACTTGTGCTAGATGTGGCAAAAGACATAAGGGTAAATGTTTGGCCAGTATGGAGGGTTGTTATGGTTGTTGTAGGAGTGGCCACAAAATGAGAGATTTCCTGGTACTTACCGCTAGGGGAAGAGAGAGGAACAAAAATTAGGACCTATGACCTTTAAGCTAGAGATGAACAAGCGTGACCTACGGATGTGACTATCGGTATGTGTTTTATGCTTATTTAGATTCCGGTGTTGCTTGTCTTTTTTGACTTGATAGACTTGATATGCTAGACCTTGATGTTGTCTTTAGCATGAATGGGCTTTAATGGTGTTTTAGGATATTGATGTTAGAACCCGATATGGTTATTATGAGTTTTTGGTTATGCTTTGGGATTGCTTGAAAGAAGTGGTACTTGAGGTTTTAGTAGGGGCTTCCTCCCAAGGGGGAGATGGTGTGCTTAGATAGCAAGATTGTTGAGAGTCCCGATATCCTGATCTCTTTCTTCTATTGCTATTTTAGCTTGAGACAACGAGTTCCTCTTGGCTTGTTTATGTTTTGGAGTCATGTATGTTTTAGAAATTTCCATGATCTCCATATGTTACGCATGTCCTTAAGAAGTTCATAATTAGCAAGAAAATGAGTTTGCATGATTTATGTGTTCCTCATGTTGTTCTGCATTTAGTATGAGTTGCATATATGCTTCATGAGATGAATTGTCAAACATGCTTTAGTATACTTTTGAGAGTAATTGCATAATTGGCTTTATGATATTGAGTTGAGCATGCTTTTGGTTATAGAAGGTAGTTCCTCCTATGAAGATGTGAAATATAGAAGATTTTATGCATAATGGGTTGTTAGATGTAGTTCCTACTTCCTTATGTTGCATTGATCATGTTTGAGATGGAGTTGATGTTTCCTCCTTTAAATTGTGCATTATTTTGATGTTTCATACATGATGGGCTGCTAGTCTTGAGTCTTTAATTCCGTAAGGTGTCTAGATCATCATTCGAGGATGAATGTTCCCAAGGAGGAGATAATGTAACACCCCAAAAATTAGTAGGCTAACTAGAGCTAAACGTGTAGGTTAACGTCAAGGAAGAAGGGCTAGAGCCAAGGAAAGAGGGCAAGGGCCAAGGCAAGGCGGCCAAGGCTGCCCAAAATGTGCCTAGCCACTGCCCACCATGACCACGAGGGTCCTCATGACCCATGGTGGCCAGCATGAACCGTGGTGCCACCCGTGGTGGTGAGGCAGTGAGCCCACAAAACTGCCCCAAGGAGGGCTCCCCTTCACGAGCCACATCACGGCCCGCGGTGAAGACCACAGCCCGTGGGAAGGCTCGTGGGGTTACCTTCACCTTGTGGGGGATTGTTTCAAGTAGCATAGCTACTGGTCAAGGAACCACGGGCTCCTTCACGGGCCATGGTGCCCTTGACGGGTCGTGAGCCCTGGGCACCCCACTTTAAAGTGGGGGTTATTTTAGGTAATTCCTTTTTAAGTTATTATTAAGTGAGGTCATTTTGTATAGTTTTAATACACCTATATAAGCCTTTTTTAAGTCGTTAACTAACCCATTCACCTCGTTAAATCCCAAAACCCAAATCAAATCCCAAAAGAGTTCATCCTCTCCAAAATTTCTCTCTCTAGAACTTCAAGAAAGAAGAAGAAGGAAGTTGGAGCCAGGGTTCAAGAAGCTAGGTTTTCTCTCAAATTCGTGGGAATTCTTCACTAAAGTATGGTAGCTCTTCATCCATGGATAACCTTCATCCATGGATCCCCTTCAAAACTCTAATTTCAAAGATAGAAATCCCCAAAAGTTAGGGTTTGATTCCAAGGTCATGGGTTCCTTTAAAAAACGTTTCGAATGATTGATTTATGATATATTATGTATTAATTGATGATTTCCTATGGTTTTTATGTTGAATTCCACCAAGAACCCATGAAAACCCCATATTACTCAATTATGATCCTGTGATGTGGGTTTGTTGATTATAGAATAATGTTATGAGATTATGCTTGTAGTAGTTGAGCTAGTTGAATCATGTTATTATCTACGTCTAATGTAGTAATTCTAGATGTGATGATTGAATGTGATCTATGGTCCTTGAAGGGAAAAGTATGAGAAGTATGCATGATTATTAGATTTATGTATGTGCTTTAAGAACACTTTGAGAGTAAAGTGATGATGACTATGATCTTATTGTGTGTTGTTGAAAGGCTATTCTCAATTACACACCTATGAATGATGATGACATTATGTGAAAGGTTTTCTCACAATATGTTTATTCTTAGGTTGAATGGCTATTCTCACCTATTGAATCTATAAGCTATCCTATGAATGATGTTGGATTGAGTGTTTATACATTCTTCCATAAAAATGAACTCAAGAAATGTTATGATAAGTACTCCATGGGGAATAATGCTTAGCACTGAGTGGATATTGATATGAGATGGAAGCCCATACGTGAGGTGAGGCGGAGTTTCTAGAAGCAATCTCTTGAGATAGATTCCCATACGTGAGTTGAGGCGGGGTATCTAGTAGCAATTTCCTTGTCCCTTAATTATGTGCCCGCATAGGTATTTAGCTGGTGGATCAACCTAAGCTAAGTTAATGGTTCTACCTAAGGAAAGTAGGACACCCTTTTCGGTGTGGGTAACACCGAATTTAATGATTTTCTCACATGGTCTGTGTCGGTTAAGGCTTACCCCCACAATGAATGATTATGAACTATGGCTTCTCATGAATGCACTACTTAGTGTGGGTGGGGGTATGGGACTTCATCCATGCATTGCACAAGTAGTCTTTAAGAGTAGTTATAGTGTTCCTTTTATGTCATGAATGTTTATGAAATGAAGTATGCTTTATGTGGATTATTTCTATGAGTTGCTTTCCTTGATATGACTTACTAAATGTGAATGTTTCCTTGTCTATGAGTATGAACAAAGGATGAGATCAAGGAACGGTAAGTATGATTGTGGTTGCGTAAAAGTGGTACTTAGTATAGATGGGATTATGGAATCCTATATATGCATTGCACAAGTATAACTTAGGGTTACTTATGATATGGTTCTATTATGCTATGATGATCCGTATGTTGAATATGCTTATGACTTATTCTTCTACACTAAAGTTCATGATGATTTGAAAACTTGGTAAAGTGCATGGTTTTCGATAAAAATGTCCTTTTTTGCATGTTTCAAGGTTTTTATGCATGGTTATCATACTTAGTTCATTTTTGTACTAACCCAAATTTTCCTACATTTTTCTATAAGTGTAGGGTCCGGTTCTTAAGGCGATCATCTATTGGTTCAAGCTTGGATCGACCATTCTCCTAGCTTGTGGTGAGTCCTCAAGATTCGAGGACGTATGATTCATTTGTAGTTCCTTTCTAGTTATTTCATTTTCGGACTATATTGTAGGGCTGTGTGCCTATCTTGATTCAAGGATTGTAATAGATGGCTAATTGAGACAAGTCTAGACTTCCACTTGCTTTTATAAAAGACTTCGATTGTATGGATAAAGTTTTAAATTCCGCATCATTTCCATTATCTTATGTTATGATTGCTAAGGGCTTGTATGAGACCCCTTCGGGGTTGAGTAAGCCATGTTACATCTAGGGGGTACCCCGGGTCGTGACACATATATTAGAATAGTTCAATGATAAGGAACACAGCCCATACAAACATAGTCCAAAAATGAAATACTATAAATGAAACTCAAGTGAATATCCCGTCCTCGAATCATGAGGACTCACAACAAGCAAGGAGAACAGTCGAATCCAAGCTTGAACTAAATGAAGATCACCTAAAACATTGGACCCTACACTTGTGGAAAATGTAGAAAATATGGGTTAGTACAAAAATGCACTAGGTATGATAGCCATGCATGAAAACCTTGAAAACATGCTAAGAAGAACATATTAGTTCAATGCATGCATATTCTTTACATAAATCACGATATAAAAGAGAACACATGATAAATACCCTCTAAGTCTACTTGTGCAATGCATGAATAAGATCCCATAATCCCAGCCATATGAAGCAAAGCTTCTTGAGTAGCCATAGTTCATAATTCATGTTCTTGTTCATATTTTGTCGTAGTACGAAATAAGCCTTAACCAACATTAGAGCATGTGAGCTTAACATGGAATCCGGTGACTTTCTCACTGAAAAGGGGTGGTCTACTTACCTAAGGTAGTACCGATAACTTTAGCTTAGGTGGATCCACTAGCTAATAACCTATGGGGGTACATAGTTTATGGGATAAAGAGATTGTTACTAGAAATCTGGACTCAACTAAGGTAGAAGGTTTCCATCTCATGAGATACAAACTTTGGGAACCCGGACTCAACTAAGGTAGAAGGAACTCTTTTGGAAAGCCGAAATCAACTATGGTAAAGGCTTTCGTTGGGAAGCCGTACTCAACTAGTGTAAAAGCTTCCATCTCATATTCAATATCCACTCGGTCCTACGCATAATTCCCATATATTACATATTAAGTCTTGACATAAGTTCATATTCATGGAAAATGTTTAGACACTCAATCCAACATAATTCATACTATAGCTCATAGATTCAATAGGTGAGAATAGCCTTTCAACCTTAGAATAATCATATTGTGAGAAAACCTTTCAAATCATATTATAATCATACATAAGTGTGTATACGAGGATAACCTTCCAACACAACAACAATTAGATCATAATCATATTCACTTTACTCCCAAAGTGATCTTAAAACATATACATAATCCTCATAATCATGCATAATTCTCATACATTATCCTTCAAGGACCATAGATCATAATTCATCAACACATCTAGAATTACTACATTAGACATGAATGATAAAACAATTCAAGTAGTTCAATTACTATATGAATAATCCTATCATATTCTACTTTCATCAATCAATACCCACACTTTGAGATCCAAGTTAGGAAAATAAGGGAATTCATGGATTCTTGGGGAATTCAACTTAAAACCATATAAAGTCATCAATATATCCATAATAAAACATAATCCTATCATTAAAAATGAATTTGAAAGGAATCCATTAGATTGAAGTCAAACCCTAACTTTTGGGATTTCTAGCTTTGAAATTGGGGATCATGAAGAGGCTCCATGGATGAATTCTATACACGGATGAAGAGCTACCATACCTTAGCTATGAATCCCAACTAATTTGAGTGGAAAAGCTTGTTCCTTCAACCCTAGCTTCCACTTTCAGCTTTTTCTTCCTTGAAGTTCTTAGAGAGAGAATTTTGGGGAAAGGTTGGTTTTGATTTAGGATTTTGGGTTATGAGGAATATGACTTAATTTGGGGGTCTTAAATCAATATATAGTTAGTCTAATTAAGTGCAAAATGACGTCACTTAATACTAACTTAAAATGGAAAAATCCAAAGTGCCCCTAACTTTAGTTGCCAAAAGGCAGTTTCCGGCCTCACACATGAACCCACGACCACGGTCCATGGATGGACTCACGTGGCATGCAGGCGAACCGTGGGTTGAGGTTCTGGAACTTGTTTTCCAGGACTTGACCTATGCCCCTCACCCACGAGGCGTGGCCTCACCCACGAGGGGTGGCCTGACCCACAAGGCGTGGGTGCCCTCCGTGGGTCACTGCCCAGGCAGCCTCTAAGTGCCTTCCTCAAGGACCCATGGTTGGTCGTTGGGGGTTTGTACCTTGACGTTCTAACACGAAACCATATATTTTTAGGTACGGGGATGTACGCTTATGACTATAACCCTCACGTTAAGCTCTAGTTTAGCCTACTAATTTTCGGTGTGTTACACAAATGACGAAGTAGCACAGCGATCTAATAAAACATAAACATCTATTAAGAAAACTATCAACATACCGGTAGGCATATCTGGAGGATACTCTTGTTCACCTCTAGCCTGGGGAGCATAGATTATATCATGCTTTGGAGAACTAGCACCCGAACCACTTGGAGGAGCTTGCTTTCCCTCTCTTCCTCTAGCCGTAAGTATTGGGGAATCTCTCATTTTGTGACCACTTTCCCCACAACCATAGCAACCCTCTAGGCTGACTAGACACCTACCCTCTCTTTGTTAAACCTTGGGGAAACCTTAGAAGGACCTTGTCCGGAAAATCTTTGTTGAAATCTAGGACGATCATGTCCATCAGACTTTCCTTGAGAGGAATTATCATCATCCATTCTATACCGCTTTGTTTCTCTAGATTTCTCCTCAAGTTTCTCTTTTTGAACCCGATGGGCATAACTCATAAGATGAGAAATATCCATGTCATGATCAAGCATAACCATACGAAATTCTCTTACTACCAAATCAGACACACCCGACACAAACTTTCCCATTCTCGACCTAGGGTTGGCCACTATAAATGGAGCATATCTCGACAACCTAGTGAACATCCAAGCATATTCCTTAACACTCATGTTACCCTGCCGAAGGTTAATAAACTCAAGTAACCTAGCCTCTCTCATCTACAAATGAAAAAACCTATCAAGAAAACCATTCTTAAACCTTTCCCACTCCATGGGGCCTGCTTCTACCGGCCTCACTTCTTTCCATTGGTTGAACCAAATCTGAGCAACATCATTAAATTGATAAGCGGCTAATTCCGCCTTCTCTACCGGAGTCACTCCCACAAAGCCCAACACTTTAGAGACCTCATCTATGAACTCTTGAGGATCTTCATCAATCTTTGACCCATAAAATTCAGGGGTTTCTATTCTGGCTTGAGTCAACATTTGAAAACCAAACCTAAACTCTGCATTAGTCACTTGATCGGTCAAAGGATCAATCGGAACTTGAGGAGCTTGAGGAGGAGCTCCTTGATCAACATTGTCTCCCTTAATTACACTACTGAAGGCTCTTGGAGTAGTCATGTCCTATAGACCACCGGTTAAGGATTAGGAGAGAGAACTTATATAGTTAAACTCTATGGCGCGACTTAAGAGTAATGAAAGAAGTGAGGTTTCCTAATCATCTTGTAGCTTCTCATTCATAAATGTGGCGCGCTTCGCACTCATGAACGAGACTCTATTAGACATGTCTTATGAGACATACTCAAAGAATCATTATAAACCTTGTTCTCTGATTACCAAGTTTGTCATGACCCAAGGGTACCCCCTAGACGTAACCTGGCGTATAGAACCCTGAAGAACTCCATACAAGCCACTTATTCTTCATAACATAAGCAATAGAACAATAAGAGTAAAAACATATTTCATGTCTAAAAAATTTCATAAACGAAAGCGAAAATCTAGACACTTTGTCTCAACATAGCCATCTATTACAATCTTGAATGAAATAGGGCCTAGCCCATACAACATGTCCAAAAAGGGAAGGTACATGAAAGGAAACTCAAACAAAAGAAAAGCCATCGTCGAACCATGAGGACTCACCAAGCTTGGGAAAACAATCAAGTCCAAGCTCTAGCCACAAGAATGATCACCTCAAGAACAGGAGCCGACACTTGGGAAAAATGTAGGAAAAGTAGGCGTTAGTACAAAAATGCACTAAGTATGATAGCCATGGATAAAAAACATTGAAAACATACTAAAAGGGACATTTCATTTGAAAGCATGCAATTTACTAAGTTAAATATGATATCAGAGTTTAGAAATCATAAGTCATAAAGCATAGCAAACATAATCATCATCATGTTTAAAGCCCTTGAAACTCATATACAAAGCGTATTGAGTAACCATAGTTCATAATTCATATTCTTATTCTTAATGTGGGAATAAGCCTCAACCAACATGAGACCATGTGAGCTATAACATGATCCCCCGGTGTTACCCACACGGAAAAAGGGTGTCCTACTTGACTAAGGAAGAACCATAAATTTAGCTTAGGTGGATCCATTAGCTAAATAACCTACGGGGGCACATAGTTTATGGGATAAGGGGATTGCTACTAGAAACCCGGCCTCTACTAACGTGAGGGCTTCCAGCCCAAAAGATTATTTCTAGAAACCTAGAATTTACTAACGTGAGGGCTCCCATCTCATATTAATATCCACTCGGTGCTAAGCATTAATTCCCACAGAGTACTTATTAAGTCTTGACTTAACTCATATTCATGGAAGAATTTCCTTTACAATCAATCCAACATAATTCATTGGATAACTCTTAGATGATGCGTGAGAATAATCTTTCATCGTCCATGTCTACATACAAGTTTTAGATTCAATTAGATGAGAAAACCTTTCAACCTTAGAATCTTTATTATGTGAGAAAATCTTTCACATCATATCATATTCATGCATAGGTGTGTATATGAGAATATCCTTTCAACAACACAAAAACAACTTCATAATCCTTGACACTTCACTCTTAAAGTGTTCTTAAAACATCTACATCAATTTCATAAAACATGCATATTCTCATACTTTGCCCTTTCAAGGTTCAAATCTCACTTTCAATCAACACATCTAGAATTCAAACATTCTACATGGATATCATCATAATTCAAGTGACTCAATCACTACATGCATAATTTCATAACATTCCTCTTTCATCAACAAACACCCATATCATAAGATCACAATTGAGAAATATGAGAATTTCATGGGTTCATGGGGAAACAGTATAAAATCATTGTAATTCATCAATTCATTCTTGATTTCATAAAAAGCTTCTTTTATAATAAAAAACCACATTATATCATCATGATTGGAAAATATTGGATCTACATGGGTTCTTGGGGATTCATCATGAAAACTATAGGAAATCATGAATTCATGCTTAATATAACATAATTCAACCATTAGAATAAAGTTCGAAAGGAACCCATGACTTTAGAATCAAACCCTAACATTTGAGAATTTCTATCTTTTTGAAATTGGAGATTTTGAGAGGACTTCATGGATGAAAGATATACATGGATGAAAAATACCATACCTTACTATAAAATCCCAAAGAAATTGATGTACAAAAGCTTGATGTTGAACCCAAGCTTGAATCTCCTTCTTCTTATTCTTCTTCTTTTTCAAGTTTGTGGAGAGGAAAATATTTGGGAGAGGATGAACTTCGGGAATTATTTTGGGTTTTTGAATAAATGACTTAATTGGGTGAGATTTGGGGTTAAAATGACTTATATAGGGGTCCTAGGCTTGGGCAAAATGACATAACTTTGAGTTAAAACAATTGGTAAAAGACCCAAGAAGTCCCCTGACTGGAAACTGCCGAAATGGCATGATGGAGGCCTTCACGGGTCGTCGTCTTCACCACGGCCTGTCAAATGGGTCGTGAAGAATTTCAACCTGACAGTGCTTCACTATTTTAGGCATAACTTTTTACACCGATATGGTAATTGGGAATACTCGGTGGCGTTGGAAAGAGGACTCAGAGACCTTTAATTTGACAGGTCGTGGCCCACCTAATTCATTTTTTGCTGAGAGATATGATCATTTGAAGTTGACCCTAAACTCTAAGTCTAGTGAAAAGCCCTTCACATGAGGCTCCACGAGTGGTGGTGCACCTCGTGGTCATGTTCCAGTAGCTAGGAAACCTTCCCCTTAACCCCTAAAACTAAGTCATCTCCACGACCCCTCCCAGGAGCCGTCTAAGACTTCACGAACCGTGAAGTGGCTCGTGTAGAGGAGGGCAACTTAGGGCAGCCTTGGGGAGCTACTGCCTCACCACCATGGGTGGTCACACGGGCCGTGGTGACCACCACGAGCCGTGAATGCTCTCGAGGGAAGGTGGGCAGTGCATAGGGAAATTGGGCAGCCTTGGCCCTTTCCCTTGGCTCTTACCCTCACCCTTAGCTTGTTGCCCTCACCCTTAGCCCTTGTTTAGTCTACTAATTTCCGGGGTGTTACAATATCTCCCCCTTGGGAACATTCGTCCTCGAATGATGATTTAGACACCTTATGGAACTAAAGATTCAAGACTAGAAGCCCATCATGCATGCAACATCAAAACAATGCACAATTAGAAGGAGGAAACATCAACTCCAACTCAAACATACTCAATGCATCACAGGAAAGTAGGAACTACATCTAACAACCCATTATGCATGAAATCTCAACATTTCTCATGTTCTTAGGAGGAATTACCTTCTCCAAACTAAAAGTATGCTCAACACAATCTCATGGAGCCTTTATGCAATTTACTCTCAAAAGCATAATTAAATCATGTTCATCAATTTATCTCATGAAGCATACATGCAATTCACATTTAATGCACAACAACATGAGGAAAATCAATCATATAAACTCATTTTCTGTCTAAACATAATTTCTCATGAACATTCATAACATAGGAAAATCATGGAAAACACATATAACACACATGACTCCCAAACGAGGAACACTCAAGAGGAACTCATCATCTCAAGCTAGAATGGGAGTAGAATGAAAAAGATGAGGATAACGGGACATCATATTGGCCTCGGCCTCCCAAGTAGCACCCTCAACTAGTTGATTCCTCCATAAAACATTCACAGAAGTAATTTCCTCATTTATCAATTTCTTGACTTGCTAGTCTAGAATCTCTACCGGAACTTCCACATATGAAATACTTTCATCAACTCCCAACCCTTCTTGTAATACCCCAGAAACTAGTAGGTGAAACTAGAAGCCTAACGTAAGAGTTCTAGAGCTTTATGTGACGGTTTTGGAGTTCGACGTGAGGTTTAGAATTATAAAATGACTTCCCGTAGTTAGAATGAGGGGTTAAACATCAAGGTACGACCCCCCAAGGACCAACCAAAGGGGTCCTTGAGGAGGACACCATAACAATCCCTAAAACTGCCCAAAAACGGCCACCTACGGTTGGGACTCACGCCCCGTAGGTGGACCCACACCCCGTGGGAAGGAGTCGTGGGTCAAGGCCCCATTTGAGGAGCCACAGACCAGCACCTATGAGTGTGCAGCTAGCCCTGTAGACCCACCCATGATCCGTGGGTCATGGGTGTGGGTCATGCCTGCAACACTGTCCAAGGTCGGCCAAGGTAAGGGTCTTTAGTTAAATTCCTTTTTTAGTTGGTTTTAAGTGGGGGTCATTTTGTATGGACTTTATACACCTATATAAACTATTTTAAGTCATTAACCACCCCTAACTAACTCATAAATTCCAAAACCCCAAAAGATCCCAAAGTTCTTCATCTCAAAAATCCTCTCTCTAGAAAACTCAAGGATTGAAGAAGAAGATAGAGATTAGGCAAAGAACAAGACTCCATTGTTACAAGCTTGTGTAAGGACTCTGAATAAGGGTATGTAAGATTATTCATCTATGGATTCTTCCATCCATAGATCCCCCTAGAAATACCTCAATTATGAAGAAAATCCCCAATTCTAGTTAGGGTTTCTTCCTATATGGTGGGTAGTGTTTAGTATGATTCCAATTGAGTGGATACTACTTGTTTATGATTGATTTAGTATTAAATTATGATATTATGATGATATTACATGTTTTCCATGGTTAACCCTAGACTAATTGATGAAATTTGAAGAATGTGGGTTTATGCCTTGTGAAGTGAAATTGAAGACTTAGAGTTGATCTTCTAGAATTGATGTTATATATAGTAATTGATCAAAAATAGAAATATGTAAACATGTATTGAGTTAGGTCACAAGATTATATGATGGATCTTGGCTAGTAATGAATGAGATTGAACCTCTATGATGAATAATGACTAGAATTGCTTAAAGGTGAAGCTTCTGACTTGAATGTCTTGTGATCTAGATTTGTATGATGATAGTAAGAAGTAAAACTTTGAGAATAAGGCTTGTAGTCATGAATGTTGATCACTAGGGCTTTGAGAGTAAAGCTAATATGATGAATTATGTGTGTTAAGGCTTTGAGAGTGAAGCTTATATGAAAATGGTATACTACTAGATAGAGTTGTTGTGGAACGAATTTACCCACCTAATCTACCTCATGAATGTTTGAATGTATGAAGTAATAGAATCACATGAGTTAGGGTGATTTTCATGTCCTAGAACCCTAATTATGATGACTTAAAGTAAGTGTTGAACCTCAAGGAGGTGAAGTATGAGATTATGCTTGTAGTAATTGAACTACTTGAATTATAATTATATCCATGTCTAATGTAGACATTCTAGATGTGTTGATTTGATATGAGCTTTTTCCTTGAAAGGGCAAGATATGATAGTATGCATGTTCTGTGCAAGATTAGTACATGCTTAAGAACACTTTGAGAGTAAAGTGAATATGCGCATGACCTAGTTGTAATGTTGTTCAAAGGTTAGCCTCATATACACACTTATGCATGAATATGATATGATGTGAGTAGTTTCCTCACAATATGATGATTCTATGGTTGGAAGACGAGTCTCACCTAATGAATTTATATGTAGACATGGACGGTGAAAGGTAGTTCTCACGCATGATCTAATGAGCTATAGTATGAGTCATGTTGGATTGAGTGTCAAGACATTCTTCCATAAATATGAAATTAAGTCCAAACTTAATATAAACTCGATGGGACTTAATGCCTAGAACCGAATGGATATGAATATGAGATGGAAGATTTTAACCTGGTTGAGTCCGGCTTCCCAATGAAAGCTTTTACACTAGTTGAGTCTGGCTTTCTAAATGGATTCCTTCTACCTTAGTTGAGTCCGGGTTCCCAAAGTAGGTATCTGATGAGATGGAAACCTTCTAACTTAGTTGAGTGCGGGTTTTTAGAAGCAATCTCCTTATCCCATAACTACGTGCCCTCAGAGGTTACTTAGCTATTGGATCCACCTAAGCTAAGAGTATGGTTCTACCCTCGACAAGTAAGACAACCCCTTTTCGGTATGGGGTAGACATCGGATTCCATGTTAAGCTCACATGGTCTATGTCGGTTAAGGCTTATGTCCCCAAAATGGTAGTAGTATGAACAAGAGTATGAATTATGAATTATGGGTACTTAAGAAGCTCTATTTGGTATGGGTGAGAGTATGGGATTTTACTTGTGCATTGCACAAGTATGCTTTGAAGGTACCTATGGTATGTTCCTTTTATGTTATGATGAGCTATGTAATTAATATGCTTATGGCTTATGCTTATGATGTATGTTTGGATTGGATTGTCGCTATAGTTGCCTTCCTTGCTATGATTGACTAAAGGTGATAGATTCCCTTGTCTATGAGAAGTAAGCTAAATGATAGGATCAACTATGATAAAGTGGTATGATGGCTTAAAAGTTATACTTAGCCTAGATGGGATTACGGGGTCTCATCTATGCATTGCACAACTATGACTTGAAGGTTACTTATGATATTTCTCCTATGTTAAGAAGAATTTAATATGGACTATGATTATGAATATGTGGTACTTCCTATGTTGTTGAATTATGCCTTATGTTGATTTATGCTCATGTTATGCCTATGTTGGAGATTATGCTTATGATTATGTTATTGCCTCTTATGCTTATGACTTATGTCTTATATTGGCTAACACTTTTGTTATGCTCTTATGATGTTATGATAGCTAACATATTATTACATTTTGTACTAACGCATACTTTGCCTACATTCTCATCAAATGTAGGATTCAGAGATTTGAGTTCCATTCTCGAGGATAGGTTTCTAAGGAGCAAGGAATTGAAGATTCGGTGAGTCCTCAGAGCTTCGATTACAAAACTACTATTTCCTTTATGTCTTTTATTTTCAAGTTGTGAGACTATTCTATTGGCTATGTCCCAAGAGTTTTATTCAAAAGTTGTATTAGATGGTTTGAGACAAAGTGTAGAAAGACTTCCACTTGCTTTTATAAAAGACTTCGATTGTATGGATAAAGTTTTCAAAATTTCTGTACTTTTCTATTATCTTATGTTATGATATGCTAAAGGCTTGTACGAGACCCCTTCGGGGTCAAGTACACCATGTTACTTCTAGGGTATGCCCCTGGGTCATGACAAACTTGGTAATCAGAGCACAAGGTTTAGAATGGTTCTAGGATTGTCTCAAACCACGTCTAGTAGAGTCTTGTTCATAAATGTGAAGGGCGCCACATTTATGAATAGGAGGCTATTGGATGTTTAAGAAACTTAAATTCTTCATTCTCTAAGTCTTGCCATAGAGTTTAACTCTATAAGGTCTTTCTCCTTATCCGATGGTCTTCGGGATATGACTACTCGAAGGGCTTATGCTACAAGGAGCGAGGGAGAAACTGTTGGTTGTGATGACAATTATGGTTATGTGACTAGATAGACTTGATATTCTAGATTTAGATGTCATTGTTAGGATGGATTGGTAGTATTATTGCTATGCTCCTATGTGATTGTAAAACTTGTATAGTCAAATTAGTAGTCCCCGAATGAGCCTATCTGAGAGTGGAAGGGGAAAAATCTATGTCCTAAGTATGGGTTATGTCTTGTCCTGAAAATGACTTTGCGGGTTGTATTTACCACCTAGTTGGCTGAGGAAGAAGAGTTCAAAGAGTTAGTTATCTTTTAAGATGGATCTTAAGTATGGTCATTTTGAGTAGGTTGTTTAGATAATACCTAGATATGATTGGTTGGTAGATCCCACCAAAGGTAATAATATGGGTCGAAATGGTTTAGCATTGTCTTGATCCGACCTTACTAGAATTTAAAGAGACATGAGGGTAGATGTTTGTCCGGCAAATAGGTTGCTTTAATTGTGGTGAGAGTGATCACAAAATGAGGGATTGTCCAAAGACAAAGGCTATGAGAAGAGAGGGTAAGCAAGTTTCTCCTAATGGGTCTAGTATGTGTTTTATGCTTTATTAGATTCCGGTATTGCTTGTCTTTTGTGACTTGATAAGTTAGACCTTGAAGTTTTCTTTAGTATGAATGTGTTTCATTGTGGTTTTATGATATTGATTGTAGAATTCTACTTGGCCTTTTTGAGTTTTGAGTAGGTCGAAAGGTGTGATGAATAGGGTGTGTAAGTTATGCCTAGATGTGTTGAGTGAATAGACTCCTCTTAAAAGTAGTAGTGAAATTCACCATGGGTTAGATTGATCTTGTGGGATGGATGTGAAAGTTTAGTGATAACTTGATCCGACCTTAGAATTTAAAGGAATGAGGCTTAGAAGAGTCCGTATAGGCTTAATCCTAGGGGGGGAGATGATGTTCTTAGATAGCAAGGTCGTTGAGTGTTCTTGATGTCCATGATTTGGGTTGGCCTGAAATTTTCACCTTGAGAGGTGTAGTAAGTTTTGGGAAGTTTAGTCCCGGTTTTGTAGGCTCATATGAGATCTTGAGTGGAGTTGGTAAGGTTGCTTGTGAACTAGGGTTGCCTAATGAGTGGCACTGGTATGTCCGATTTTTTCCCCATGTCTCTTGGATATAGAAGGGTGTTGGAGGTCCCACATTCATAAATTCCTTAAGAAGAGTTGGGATGTAATGATAATTTCTTTAAGTTAGAAATATCGGTAGGAATCTTAGAGCGACAAGTTAAGAAATAGAAGAGAAAGAAAGTTGCTTCCATGAAAGTGTTAAGGAGTGGTCTTTTAGTGAGGGTTTTAGTTTAGGGTGCTACTTGGAAGGGCGAGGGCCAATAAGATGTCCCGCTATCCTCATCCTTTCCCTTGTATTCCTCCTTTAGCATTAAGATGGTGAGTTCCTCATGATTTTCTTTTTATGTGAAGTCATGTGTGTATTAGATGTGGCCATGATTTCCATATATGATGCATGTTCATGAAAGCTTGTGATTTAAAAGAAAAATGAGTTTACATGATTTATTTCCTCATGTTGTAGTGCATTGAGTATGAGTTGCCTATTTGACTTCATGAGATGAATATATGAGCAAGCTTTAGTTTGGAGTTGAGAGATTCCTCCTTGAACAAATGCTTTTTTGAGAGTAAATTGCATATAGGCTCCATGAGTGTATGTTGAGCATGTTGTAACTAGGAGATGGTAGTTCCTCCATGAAAATGAGTAGATATAGATTTTTATGCATGTTGGGTTGTTAGATGTAGTTCCTACTCCCTTGTGTTGCATTGAGTATGTTTAGTTCGGAATCGAAGTTTTCCTATTTTGTTCATGTGCATTTATATAAGTTGCATACATGATGGGCTGCTAGTTTAGAGTTGTTTCCATTAAGAAGTGTTTAGAATCGTCATTCGAGGATGAATGTTCCCAAGGGGGAAATATTGTAATACCCCGGAAATTAGTAAACTACAAGCCTAACGTAAGAGTTCTAGAGCTTTACGTGAAGGTTTTAGAGTTCAACGTGAGGGTCAGAATCATAAAATGACTTCCCGTACTTAGAATGAGGTTTTTAGGGGTTAAACGTCAAGGTACCACTCCCCAAGGACCAACCAAAGGGGTCCTTGAGGAGGACCCCAAAACAGTCCCTAAAACTGCCGAAAAAGGGCCACCTATGGTTGGGACTCACGCCTTGTAGTTAGACCCACGCCTTGTGGGAAGGGGTCGTGGGTCAAGGCTCCATTTGAGGAGCTGCAGACCAGCACCTACGAGTGTGAAGTACGCCCCTTAGACCCACCCACGGTCCGTCGGTCATGGGCGTGGGTCGTGCCTACAACACTGTCCAAGGTCGGCCAAGGTAAGGGTCTTTAGGTAAATTCCTTTTTTAGTTGGTTTTAAGTGGGGGTCGTTTTATATGAACTTTATACACCTATATAAACTATTTTTAGTCATTAACCACCCCCAATTAAGTCATAAATTCCAAAACCCCAAAAGATCCCAAAGTTCTTCATCTCAAAAATCCTCTCTCTAGAAAACTCAAGGCTTGAAGAAGAAGATAGAGCTTAGGCAAAGAAAAAGACTCCATTGTTACAAGCTTGTGTAAGGGCTTTGAATCAAGGTATGTTATCTTATTCATCTATGGATTCTTCCATCCATAGAGCCCCCTAGAAATCCCCCAATTGTAAAGAAAATCTCCAATTCTAGCTAGGGTTTCTTCCTATATTGTGGGTAGTTTTGAGCATGATTCCAATTGAGTGGATAGTACTTGTTTATGATTGATTTAGTATTGAATTATGATATTATGATGATATTACATGTTTTCCATGGTTAATCCTAGTCTGATTGATGAAATTTGAAGAATGTTGGTTTATGCCTTGTGAAGTGAAATTGAAGACTTAGAGTTGATCTTCTAGAATTAATGTTATATATAGTAACTGATCAAGAATAAAAATATGTAAACACGAATTGAGTTAGGTCACAAGATTATATGATGGATCTTGGCTAGTAATGAATGAGATTGAACCTTTATGATGAATAATGACTAGAATTGCTTAAAGGTGAAGCTTGTGACTTGAATGTCTTGTGATCTAGATTTGTATGATGATAGTAAGAAGAAAAGCTTTGAGAGTAAGGATTGTAGTCATGAATGTTGATCACTAGGGCTTTGAGAGTAAAGCTAATATGATGAATTATGTGTGTTAAGGCTTTAAGAGTGAAGCTTATATGAAAATGGTAGACTACTAGATAGAGTTGTTGTGGAACGAATTTACCCACCTAATCTACCTCATGAATGTTTGAATGTATGAAGTAATAGAATCACATGAGTTAGGGTGATTTTCATGTCCTTGAACCCTAATTATGATGACTTAAAGTAAGTGTTGAACCTCAAGGAGGTGAAGTATGAGATTATGCTTGTAGTAATTGAACTACTTGAATTATAATTATATCCATGTCTAATGTAGACATTCTAGATGTGTTGATTTGATATGAGCTTTTTCCTTGAAAGGGCAAGATATGATAGTATGCATGTTCTGTGCAAGATTAGTACATGCTTAAGAACACTTTGAGAGTAAAGTGAATATGCGCATGACCTAGTTGTAATGTTGTTCAAAGGTTAGCCTCATATAC
>JAJONR010003317.1:0-47770 GCA_029582245.1 Solanum etuberosum | reverse complement strand
AGAAAAGAAAGAGTTAGCCAAAGATGTTCACCGGCTTGCTCGCTTAGGAGTTCGCCTTACGGACATGTCAGATGGTGGTGTGATAGTTCAGAATGGGTTAGAATCTTCATTGGTAGCAGAGGTTAAGGAAAAACAAGATAGTGATCCTATATTACTTCAGTTAAAAGGTGCAATTCATCAGCAGAAAGTTGAGGTTTTCTCCCAAGGAGAAGATGGTGTACTTCGTTACCAGGGTCGCCTATGTGTCCCTAATGTGAGTGAGTTGAGGCAGAAAATCCTTACAGAAGCTCATAACTCCAGGTATTCCATTCATCCAGGTGCCACTAAGATGTACGTGATCTACGGGAAGTCTTTTGGTGGAGCGGCATGAAGAGGGACATAGCAGACTTTGTGGCTAAGTGTCCTAATTGACAACAGGTTAAGGTAGAACATCATAAACCAGGAGGTATGACTCAGGATATTAACATTCCTATATGGAAGTGGGAAGTGATAAACATGGACTTCATTACGAGTTTACCTCGTACTCACAAACAACATGGCTCCATTTGGGTGATAGTGGACAGCGTTACTAAGTCCGCTCACTTCTTGGCGGTCAAGACTAAAGATTCAACAGAGGAGTATGCCAAACTCTACATCCATGAGATAGTCAGGTTGCATGGGGTTCCCTTGTCTATCATCTCAGATAGAGGTCCTAAGTTTACGTATCATTTTTAGAAATCATTTCAGAAAGGCATCGGTACCCAGGTAAATCTCAGTACAACATTTCATCCACAGACGGATGTTCAAGCAGAGCGTACCATTCAGACCTTAGAGGATATGTTGAGAGCTTGCGTGATCGATTTCAAGGGTAGTTGGGATGATCACCTACCTTTCATAGAGTTCGCCTATAATAATAGTTTCCATTCCAGTATTCAGATGGCCCCTTATGAGGCCCTTTATAGGTGTAGATATAGATCTACGGTTGGTTGGTTCGAAGTAGGTGAAACAGCCTTGATTGGGCCAGATTTGGTTCATGAAGCTATGGAAAAAGTTCAGCTCATTAGGGATAGACTAAACACAGCTCAGAGTCGTCAGAAGTCCTATGCAGATGTGAGGAGAAGGGACTTAGAGTTTGAAATCGATGATTGGGTTTTCCTGAAGGTGTCACCTATGATGGGGGTGATGAGATTTGGCAAGAAAGGAAAGCTCAGTCCTAGATACGTAGGTCCTTACAGAATCCTGAAAAGTGTTGGTAATGTGGCTTATGAGTTAGAGTTGCCAGCAGAACTAGCAGGGGTTCATCCAGTTTTTCACATTTCCTTGTTGAAAAAGTGTGTGGGTGATTCGGCATCGATAGTACCATTAGAGAGTGTGGCTGTGAAGGATAGTCTTACTTATGAAGAGGTGCTAGTTGAGATTCTTGACCGTCAGGTTTGTAGGTTGAAAAATAAAGAAGTCGCTTCAGTGAAGGTTTTGTGGAGGAGTCAATCCGTAGAGGGAGCTACTTGGGAAGCAGAAGCAGCCATGAAGGGCAAGTATCCTCACTTCTTTCCTTCCAATGCCGTTTCAGCTTGAGGTAATAGTTCCTCTCTAGTCTCTTGGTTTACTCTTGCAAAAAATTAAGTCTCAGTATCTTGTTCCTTCAGTTGCTCTTGCATTTCAGCATATTTGCATGTTCTTGGAACTCAGTTAAGTTAGATATCAGTTACTAGTACTTAGTGGTAGGGATTTCAGCTCCTTCCCTCCATACTCACCTTGTTTAAACTTCATTCGAGGATTGATGTTCCTAAGGGGGAGATATTGTAACACCTTAGAAATCAGACTCAGACCTGAACAGTAGAAAATTGGGTGAACCACAGCGAGGTTCACAGACCGTGAAAGGGACCACAGTCCGTCGACCTGCTCGTGGATTCACACTCAGCCAGCCTGGAAGACCACGGAGCCCACCACGGGCCGTGGATTGGTCCGTCGTCCAGAACCAGTAGACCCCAGCCCCCAAGTGAAGAACCACGGTGACCTTTACGGTCCGTGGTCCTTCACACGGTCCATGAAGTGGACCGTGGTTGGGGGTACCAAGAACCAGTAATCTCTTGCCAGCAACCACGACCCACTTGATGGGCCATGGTCCCGTTCACGGTCCGTGAGTGGCTCCGTGGTTGGCCTCCGCCAGCTTTTAAGTCAGGGTCATTTTGGTCTTTTTCCCTATGCATTGGGCCTTTAAACTACGTCGCTTAACACCTAAACTACGTCGTTTTACTCAGCTTAAGCCTAATAATCTAGTCAAAACCTACCTAAAACCTTTATTCTCTAAAAATCATCTAAACTTAGAGGAAAAAGGAGAAGAAAGAGGTGTCAGTTTCCGAAGAACAATCAGAAGGTTTGCTTCAAGTTTCAGCCCTGAAATTGAAGGATTTCTCTATAGATTTCATCACCAGGTATGTGGAATTTCACTAGTGGATTCCTTTCATCCACTAGATCCCTAGAATTCAGTCAGTTCCTTGATTCTCCGTATCTTGTTTAGACCTAGGGTTTGTAAAACCTTGGATATTTACTATGATTTAATTATTGTAGTATCCTAAATCAAAATAGCTTGTTTCTTGGAAAGTTTGCTTAATTCCTTGCATGAAACTCAGAACCCTAGTTTGTGTAGATTCTCTTAGTTCATGAATTACACTCGCTAAGTCAGTTAAACAGATAATCATGCTTCAGATTTTAAATGTCACATAATCAGTATATAAATGTTGCATTCTCAGTTAGCATAGAGTGTGCCTGGTTGAAAATAGTCATGAATTGCTTGATAACTGGGCTGCACTACATAGACATCACAAGTGATAGAGTGTGTTTGGTTTATGCCTTGATGACTAACACTAAATTGAATATCGCTGTTGTGTTAAAATTTGCCATGAGGAAGGCCCGGGTTCACAAAGGGCGCAGGTATGCTTTTCGAGGTATCATTACTCAGTTGTGTCGTTCTGCAGGTGTACCAGAGAAAAGCTTGGATTATATGACACCCTTTTTCCCAGCACCAGTGGATATAACGAAGACAAAGGGGCCTGACAATGTGTTTGGCCCACCACTCACCATTTCGGAGTGCCATCACCGAGATGAGTTGATTATGGCCCGTATGTATGGGCTGGAGATGTTGCGCCACCAGAATGGATGTCGGGCGTTAACAGAGGAGCAATTGGGGCAGGTTGAAAGGAGGTACCCGCTGAATGCGCATGCCAAAGCATTGCTAGGCATCGGTCCTGAGTTCCATGAGCCGGTGGATGATGATATACCGCTAGATGAGGATAGGCTGCGCACTGGTTCTGATGTTAACTCTGATTCAGACACGGAGGAGGTTCACCCTGCACAGGCCTGTGATGAGGCCGAAGGTGGAGACGCCATGGAGGACTGATCAGGGAGTGATTTGCCTTACCTCTGTTCTTATTTTGTTATTTCATGTAGCACTGGGGACAGTGCTAGTATTTCAAGTGTGGGGTGGGGTGTAATTCTCTCTATATTGTATATATTAGTTAACATTGGTGGTGTCTTTTGGTTTATTCTTCATTGGGTTCCTTGGAGGTTGTTTTCGGTTTTTTGGCCAAGGATAGTCCCTTTGAACCGTGCAAAACATAAAAAGATTTTATCTTTTTAGGATCGAGTCAGTCGTCGTAGTTGAGTCACATTACCCTATGATAGATGGATGACGACCGTCTTAAGGGTAATTTTATTCATTGAGTCGTAGGTATGGTATGTGTGCTGAAGTTGGAATTCTAGAAGAAAATTGTATAAAAGCATGTGGGGCAATATATGTAGATGCATTTGAATTCTTGTACTTGATTTTAATTTCTGCAACTTAAGCTGAAATAGAACTTTTGCATGAACTGATTGTGTTGCCTGTGATTGATCCGACTTGATTAGAACTTTTTCCATGAGTTGTGAGGTATTGTATTGTCCATGTATTGCATCAGAGTCTAGAACTTGCGTGGCATGTTATTGAAGCGAAATTGAAGTGTTGCTTTGTGTAGGAAATGATATTAGGCCTCCTTGAATATGTTCAAATAGTTAGCCTTTTTCATATACTATCACTCGTAGCCTGTTGAGCTTGTAGCCTTTTATTGCTATCTGCATTTTCACCCTATACCATTTTATTGAATCCCTAAGTTGTTTACACCCTGCTTGCCTAAGCACTATAGAATAGATTGTGGTGGATTGAGTAAAATTGTAAGTGAATAAGCAGCCTAAAATAGTTACAAGGCAATAGAAAATCCCTCAGTAAATGTTTTGAAAATAAATAAATAAATAAATATTGAAGAGTTGGTTCTTGGAATAAAGAAATGAGGAGCAATTTGAGAAGTTATGTGAATCATGTGTTACAGTAATGTAAAGGGAGGGGTGATAAATGAAGAAAAAAATGATGATGTCTTAAAAAAGCAAAGTGCTTAGGTAAGTGTAAGTCAATACTATATACTTATTCCTACCCGTCCTTTAGCTGACATTACAACCTAAAAAAGTCCTTTTTGATTCTTTGCAAAGCACGCTTAATTAGTGGAGATGTACACAATGGGCAAGCCTATGGTTCTCTGTGCATACATGTGAAGTTTTTTGTTTGAGTGAGAGTCTTCTGTGATGCTAAAGCCCTTAATTTATAGTCAATCTGTTGATTTGAGTGTGTGGGCTATTCCTTTGAGTGAGGGGCACATGTTGTATGAAAGAATGGTGATACCTAATGGTGAACATGAAGTTTATTGCTCTGGTTGCAAAAAGTTGTCGAGTAAGTACTTGAGTTGTATGATGTATGAAAGTGGTCAATGAGAACATACATGTTTGAACTAATGAAATATCCTTGAAAGGAAGTGGTGGATGCACAAATACCAGTATTAGGGAGTCTAGGTCTAGGACTAATATAATAAGTTGTTCGAGGACGAAAAAAGCTCTAAGTATGGGGTGGTGATCTTGGGTGTATTTGTATGCCTAAAAACCAAATTGCACCCGCATTTTGGCCAAGTTCGGAATCATTCTTTACAAATTGATAGTAGTGTCGAGTCATATGAATTTATTTATACTAACCAACATGATTAGTTGTGTAGGTGAGCATAAATAAAGAAATGAGCGTTGAAACATGCATTGGGAAGCACGAGAGGATCCAAGTAAATGAGCAACATGAAACGAGAACGAGAAAAAAATGAAGATCAAGGTAGATCCATATCCCCTTCGCGTTGCGAAGAGGGAATTTATTGTTTGGTTGCAAATTTAAGTTGGAGACAGAAGACTCCGTATCGTGAACGCATCGCAGAGAAGAGATGCTCGCCAAGAACTGGAATTCTGAAAGCACTCCGCGTCGCGCCTCTGGTTGCCAAATTTGGTCGTTTTCGACTAAAATATGAATAGACTCAGATTTTATTTTATTAATTATTCTTTTTCTGGGTTTTGAAGAACGACGACTTTGGGAGCGTTTTCATCTGTACTTAGGGTTCATTCCTAAACTCTCCTATTTTCGATCTCTTTATGTTATTTAAACATTGCATAATTGAGATTCTTGATATGAGTAGCTAATTTCCCTAGTTCTAGGGCTGTGGCTACTAGATTATTGTATTTTATTAAAGTTTTATGGATTGAAGTTAATTATCACATGAATCAATCTTGTGTTCTTATTTTCGTATTTCGTGCTTGATCATCACTGAAATAAACATCTTGTCTAAATTGAACTTGGGAGAGGAATAAGAGGATAGAACGTGGGGCATAAGGAGCATGATTTTCTTTTAAGAATTAGAGTTAATTTGTATCTAGGATATGGATATACCTAGAGACCGTGCTTGGTTATTAGACAAGACAAAATTATAATTCTCGGTAACTGGTCCAGCCTATCCCCGCTCAACAATGTAGTTAGGCTGTGAATTATCATAGGCGATTAGAGTTCGGGAGACCATAATCATATAGTTAACCCTGTGATCATTGATTCGATAGTTAAGTAATATCCATTTTACAAGATAATATGCATGAATCCTGAAGTAAGTTGCAGCCCTGGACTTTACCCAATCATTGTTCAAACCCTTTTGAAATTGATTCGCATTAGTTAAGCTTTTAATAAGATTTTAGAGTATAGAAATATTCACTTCATTATTATTGATAACACTTGTTTAAAATTGAAAGTATTGGAACGATCGAATTAATCTAATCTTGAGTCCCTGTGGGTACGATACCCGGCTCTTAAAAAGAGCCACTTTAATACTTGAACGACCTCGTACACTTGCGTGTGTGATTGGGCACAACAAGATTTTGGCGCCGCTGCCGGGGACTTTAGAATTAGAAATCATTTGATCTGTCTAATTTCTGAAGTTAGAAAGCAAGTGTTGACAACTTGATCTGAGGTATTCATTATGCAGGTTGTGTTGAATTTTCAAACTGGAAGACGACCAGGACTTGGTGGAGCCTCTAGCTGAACCGAAAAGATTTGTTCATTACCGGAGAAGGCAAAAAAGACTCACTGACCCAGTCCCTCTTGTTGCTAGTGAACCAGTAACTCCGGTAGCAAGAGTTGAGTAAGAAGAACCTGTAGTGATGGCCGAGATGAAAGTGAGAGACGTGGCAATCCCACGTACCACCAGTGTTACTTCATGCATTCAGAAACCTGAAGCTGGTGGAAGATTTGAACTAAAGCAGAGCATGGTGCAACTATTGCACACAAATGGACAGTTCACTGGTTTATCGCATGAGGATCCACAAGTTCATATCCAGAATTTCCTCGAAATCAGTGACACTTACACTCCAACTGGAGTGAACTCCGACTACATGAGTCTCCCCTTATTTCCCTTTTCTCTGCTAGGAGAAGCAAAAATATGGTTGAATTATGAGCCCGCGAACTCCATAACATTGTGGGAAGATCTTGCACGGAAGTTTCTGATAAGGTTTTTCCTATCTGGATAAACAGTTAAGTTTAGGAGTGACATATTGAGCTTCCGACAAAAAGGAGGAGAGAACTTGTACCAAGCTTGGGACAGGTTTAAATCGATGTTGTTGAGATGTCCGCACCATCATCAGGCTAATGAGGTGTTGGTCCACACCTTCATTGAAGGGTTGGAGCCCAACACCAAAATTTTACTTGGTTCAGCTGCAGGTGGATAGGCTTTGGAGAAGATTTATGCTGAGTTGTTCACCTTGCTGAATAGGATTTAACAAGGTAACCCCAAGTGGAATGGAGGAGGAGTCAAACCAGTAGTGCAAAAGGATGCTGGGATGCTGGAAGTAGATGCATTTACAACTTTAACTTCTCAAATTGTTGCAATGCAAAATATGATGAACAAGCACTTCAGCAATCTGTCGTTAGGACAATAGCCAGCTCAGGTAAATGCGGTACAACAACCACCTACATGGTGTGAGATTTGCGGAGGTGGGGACCACAATGCAGAGGTTTATGGGGCAAACCTAGATTCTGTCAACTTTGTAGGTAATGCACAGCGTGGAGGAGGTCATCAGAATTATGGTAACTCCTACAATTTCAATTGGCGAAATCATCCAAATTTTTCCTGGGGAGGAAATCAAAATCAAACTCAAGTTAAGAATCAATATAGACCCCAGGGGAATGCCCATGGTTATCAACAACAGGGCCAACGAGATCAGCCTAGAAATCAACAAAGTAGCATGAGCACTGAGGAAATGCTGAAGAAGATTATGGCTGATCAAGCTCAACTAGCCACTAATGTGAGAAATAATCAGTTAGCAACTCAGAACCTGGAGAAACAATTTGGGAAATTTTCTAGTGCTCAAAACTCATGACCTCAAGGAGGTTTGCCGGGCAATACTGATCCAAATCCCATGAAAGTTAATGCGGTAGGTGCGCGTAGTGGGTTGCAGTTGGAGGAGCTGGCTCCGAAGAAGTGAAATGTTGAATCTGTAAGTAAAGAGGGTGAACCCAAGGAGAGTGAAATTGTTGCACAAGAAGAAAGAGTGAAACCAATTGTAAAACCACCTCTACCATTTCCTCAAAAGTTTAAAAAACAGAATGAGGACAAATGTTTTGGTAAGTTTCTCTCTCTATTAAAGCAAGTTCACATTAACTTGCCTTTGGTAGATGTTTTGCAGGGTATACCTATGTATGAAAAATATGTAAAGGAGATCGTGGCAAATAAGAGGAGGTTGACAGAATATGAAACTGTGGCACTTACTAAAGAGTGCTGCTCCAGAATCCAAAATAAGTTGCCCACCAAACTGAAAGATCCGGGCAACTTTACGGTTCAGATCACCATAGGGCAGAGCATCCATGCAAGAGGGTTGTGTGACCTCGGGGGTGAGTATTAACCTGATGCCAACATCACTGTATAAAAAAATGGGGTTGCATAGTCCTAAACCCACCACCATTATCTTGCAGTTGGCAGATCGGTCAGTTGCTAGACCAGAGGGTGTTGTGGAGGATGTCTTGGTCCAGGTGGGATCCTTGATATTCCCGGTAGATTTTGTGGTGCTGAACTTTGAGCCAGATCCTGAGGTTCCTTTCATCCTGGGAAGACCTTTCTTGGCCACAGAGAGTGCTATGATAGATGTAGCAGCCGGTCAATTGACTATGCGGGTGAATGACAAAGTGGAAGTGTTTGATGTCTACAAGGCGTTGAAACGACCGGCCGTGTATGAAGAGTTGTCTACTATAACAGTGGTAGATCTTGAAGCAGAAGCTCATTACATTTCATCCAAGGACCCTCTGGAGCATGTGTTAGTAGGACATGATATTTATGGGGATGCTGAAGAACAAAAGATGGTACAGTTTATGGATGTGTTGAGTGTGGGTATTTCAAGAGATCACTGAGAGCCGTTGAATAGGGTGTTGGGTCCTCCACCCAAACCTTCCATTGAAGAAGCACCCAAACTGGAGCTAAAAACATTTCCAGCTCACCTAAGGTATGCATTTTTGGGTGAAGATAAGACCATACCTGTGATTTTGTCTGCAGATTTATCTGAACCACAGGTTGAAGCAGCGTTGAGTATATTGAGGAAGAGAAAAACAGCTTCAGGCTGGCAGATGTCTGACATTCACGAGATAAGTCAAACATTATATATGTACAAGATTTACATGGAGGAAGGTCACAAGTCGAGTGCACAACACCAACATAGACTTAATCCAGTCATGAAGGATGTGGTAAGGAAAGAGGTAATAAAGTGGTTAGATGCGGGGATAGTGTACCCCATATCTAACAGCAAGTGGGTGAGTTTGGTACAATGTGTGTCAAGAAGGGCGGTATGACAGTGGTGACGAATGAGAAGAATGAACTGATCCCTACAAGGACAGTAACTAGGTGGCGTATTTGTATGGACTATAGAAAGTTGAATGATGCCACTAGGAAGGACCATTATCTTGTGTCGTTCATTGATCAGATGTTGGACAGACTGGCAGGACAAGAATATTACTGCTTCTTGGATGGCTACACAGGGATAGTCATTGCACTAGAGGATCAGGAAAAGACAACCTTCACGTGTCCATATGGCACCTATGCGTTCAAACGTATGCCATTCGGATTATGCAATGCACCGGCTACATTCCAGAGTTGCATGATGGCAATCTTCCATGATATGGCAGAGGATTTTGTTGAGGTGTTCATGGACGACTTCTCGGTGTTTGGTGAGTCTTTTGACCTTTGTTTGCATAACTTGACTGGGTCCTTGCTAGGTGTGAAGAGAAGAATCTAGTGTTGAATTGGGAAAAGTGCCACTTCCTGGTTCGAGAAGGGATTGTACTAGGGCACAAAATCTCAAGAAATAGGCTGGAAGTGTATAAAGTTAAGGTGGAGGTGATTGAGAAGCTGCCACCACCCATCACTGTGAAGGGAGTCTGAAGTTTTCTGGGACATGTCGGGTTTTATAGAAGATTCATCAAGGATTTTTCTAAGACTGCAAGACCCATGTGCACTTTATTGGAAAAGGAGGTGAAATTTTCATTTGATGAAAGTTGTTTGCAGGCTTTTGAGCTATTGAAGAAGAAGTTGATCGAAGCTCCTATTTTGATTGCTCTGAATTGGGAGCTACCCTTCGAGCTCATGTGTGATGCCAGCGATAGAACTGTTGGTGCAGTGTTAGGCCAGTGTAAGGATAAGATATTTCACTCCATCTATTATGCTAGCAAGACTCTTGATGCAGATCAATCGAACTACACTGTCACAGAAAAGGAGATGCTCGCGCTAGTGTTTTCTTTTGATAAGTTCCAATCTTACTTGGTGGGCACCAAGGTTGATGTTTACACTGACCATGGTACGATCAGGTATTTATTTAACAAGAAGGATGCGAAGCCAAGACTGAATAGATGGATATTACTCTTGCGAGAGTTTGATCTGGAAATTAAAGATAGAGAGGGGACTGAAAACCAGATAGCTGATCATTTGTCAAAATTGGAGGGCTCATCTCATATGAGGAATGAAGAACAGATTTGTGAAGAATTCCCTGATGAGCAATTGCTGGCTTTGGACATTGCACAAGTACCCTAATATGTTGATATTATAAACTTTCTGGTGAGTGGCTTATTTCCACCTGGGGATTCAACATATCAGAAGCAAAAGCTGAAACATGAGGCGCGGTTTTATATGTGGAATGAGCCTTTCTTATTCAAGAAGGGACCAGACCGGGTGGTGAAGGTGTATAGCTGAAAAGGAGGCAATGCAAGTATTGGAGAGTTATCACTCTTCTCCATATGGTGGGGACCACGGAGGCGAGCACACGGTGCATAAGGTATTGCAATTTGGTTTCTTTTGGCCTACTTTATTTAAAGATGCTACGTTTTTTGTGAAGGGATGTGATCAATGTCAGAGAATGGGCACTATTTATAGAAGGCATGAGATGTCGGTAAACAACATCTTAGAGGTCGAGATCTTTGATGTATGGGGGTTAGATTTCATGGGACCATTCCTAGCTTCCAATGGAAACCAGTACACACTAGTGGCAGTGGACTATGTGTCCAAGTGGGTTGAGATTGTTGCCTTACTTACTAATGATGCGAAGGTGGTGGTAAAGTTTATCAGGAAGCACATCTTCACCAGGTTCGGAACCCCAAGGGCCATGATAAGTGATGGAGGTAAGCACTTCATCAATAGTTCAGTGCGGAATCTGCTGGCCAAGTATGGAGTGCGACACAAGGTAGCCACAACCTATCATCCTCAGACTAGCGGGCCAGTGGAAGTGTCAATAGGGAAGTAAAGAAAATTTTGTAGAAGATTGTGAATGCACAAAGGAAATATTAGGCTGACAAGTTAGATGATGTTTTGTGGGCATACAGGACTGCATATAAGACACCGATAGGGACTTCTCCTTATCGAATGTTGTTTGGGAAAGCATGTCACCTCCCAGTGGAATTGGAGCATCAAGCATATTGGGCTATAAAGAAGTTGAATTTTGACCCTGAGTTAGTGGGCAAGAAAAGAATAACACAACTGCATGAGCTAGAGGAATTCAGGCTCCACGCGTAAGAAAATGCCAAGCTGTACAAAGAGAAGACCAAGAAGTGGTATGACAAGCATATTATGTCACGCACCTTTGAGCCTGGTCAATTGGTGTTACTATTCAATTCAAGACTAAAGTTGTTCCCTGGAAAACTTCGGTCTAAGTGGAGTGGGCCATTTGAGGTGGTGAGAATAACTCAACACGGAGCTGTGGAGCTGAGAAATAAGGACAAGAGCTGTACGTTTCTTGTAAATGGGCAGTGAGTGAAACATTACTTTGGGAATGACATAGATCGTGAGCAGGAAACGCTCAAGTTGAACGACGAATGAGTCATGAGATGGGTCGCGCCGCGACGTTAAATCAGGCGCTGCACGGGAGGCAACCCGTGACCCCATGTAATAGATAGGATTTCTATTTTTCCATTTTTTTATTTCAAGTTATAGGAGTTAGTTTATATTTTAAAAAAATGTGATATATCAGAAAAAATACAAAAAAATGAGTTGTGCCACGACCAAAACTAAGGCGTTGGATGGGAGGCAACCCATCGGGTTTACATTAATTGATGTTGTGCTGAAAATGTGCAGGGAACATGAATTTGTAGCTATAGCACGTCGCGGAGGGAGTGCTAACTTTTGCCTCGCTAGAAATTAATTTTTCAGAGAGAGGTAGAACACTCTGTAACGTTCACGCATCGCGGAGCAGGACAAAATTTTTGGATTCGACGAGAATTAAATTTTTCGTCAAAAGTAAGGGAGCTCCGTATTAAAGCCGTGTCGCGAAAGGATGTCCAAAATTTGAGTTCGCTGGAAATTAAATTCATTTTCTGAGATAGAGGCCTCCGTAATAGAGCCGCGTCGCGGCTCAGGTAATCATGTCAGATACCCAGCGACCCGGAAAAGAGGTGGTGAGATCTAGCCAAAGGAAGCAAGTTCGGAGTGGGGGGAATGTACCTCCCGCACCAGCAGTCCCACGGGGGCAAACTCAGAGGTTCAGGTTGCGAGCAGTGATCAAAGAGGGTAAAGTGTGGTGAAAGAAACACATGGAGGCACGATACTTCTCTGATGTGTGCATTGAAAGGGATAGTCTTGCACGGGAGTTTCCCCGAATCATGAGGCGCATCCAAGAACTTCATATGGAGTTCATTTTTGCTTAGCCAGCCCAGTGTAACATGCACGTGGTCCGAGATTTCTATGCCAACTAGGCGACAAAGTTCAGATCGCATTTTGTGAAGGTGCGGGGAGTTGATGTGATGCTCACTCCCGCGGTTCTAAATGATATAGTTGGCACTGTAGATGATACTGACCCATTGGTGCTAACGGGGTTGAACATTTGACCACCTTATCAGGCCATCCGACACACACTCTGTGGACCCCAGTCGATGGTTCAGTGGACCAAGCACAGTGCAAAGTGGTTCAACCAGTCTCTTCCTTATGCACACATGAGTAGAGAAGCTCGGGTCTGGTTGAAAATAGTCATGAATTTCTTGATACCCGGGCAGCACTACACAGACATTACACATGATAGAGTGTGTTTGATTTACGCCTTGATGACTAACACTGAATTGAATATCAGTGTTGTGTGGAAATCTTCCATGAGGAAGGCCCGGGTTCACAAAGGGCGCATGTATGCTTTTGGAGGTATCATTACTCGGTTGTGTTGTTCTGAAAGTGTACCAGAGGAAAGCTTGTATTATATGGCACCCCTTTTCTCAGCGCCAGTGGATATAACGAAGACAAAGGGGCCTGACAATGAGTTTGGCTTACCACTCACCACTTTGGAGCATCATCGCCGCGATGAGTTGATTATGGCCCGTATGTATGGGTTGGATATGTTGCGCCACCAGAATAGATGCCGTGCGTCAACGGAGGAGCAATTGGGGCAGGTTGAAATGAGTTACCCGCTGAATGAGCAGGCCAAAGCATTGCTAGGCATCGGCCCTGAGTTCAATGAGCCGGTGGATGATGATATACCGACAGATGAGGAAAGGCTGTGCACTGGTTCTGATGTTGACTCCGATTCTAACACGGAGAAGGTTGACCCTGCACAAGCTGGTGATGAGGCCGAAGGCGGAGACGCCATGGAGGACTGATCGGGGAGTGATTCACCTTACCTCTATTCTTATTTTGTGATTTCATGTAGCACTGGGGACAGTGCAAATATTCCAAGTGTGGGGTGGGGTGTAATTCTCTCTGTATTGTATATAGTAGTTAACATTGGTAGTGTCTTTTGTTTTATTTTTAATTGGGTTCCTTGGAGGTTGTTTTCAGTTCTTTGGACAAGGATAGTCCCGTTGAACCGTGCAAAACACAAAAATATTTTATCTTTTTCGGATTGAGTCAGTCGTCGTAGTTGAGTCACATTACCCTATGATAGATGGATGAAGACCGTCTTAAAGGCAATTTTCGTCATTTAGTCGTAGGTATGGTATGTGTGCTGAAGCTGGAATTCTAAAAGAAAATTGTATGAAAGCATGTGGGGCAATATATGTGGATGCATTTGAATTCTTGTACTTGATTTTAATTTCTGCAACTTAAGCTGAAATAGAACTTTCCCATGAACTGATTGTGTTGCCTGTGATTGATCCGACTTGATTAGAACTTGTGCCATGAGTTGTGAGGTATTATATAATCCATGTATTGCATCTGAGTTTAGAACTTGCCTTGCATGTTATTGAAGCGAAATTTAAGCGTTGCTTTGTGTAGGAATTGATATTAGGCCTCCTTGAATATGTTCAAATAGTTAGCCTTTTTCATATATTATCACTCGTAGCCTGTTGAGCCAGTAGCCTTTTATTTTTAGCCGCATTTTCATGCTATACCATTTTATTGAATCCCTAAGTTGTTTGTACCATACTTGCCTAAGCACTGTATAATAGACTGTGGTGGATTGAGTAAAATTGTAAGTGAATAAGCAGCCTGAAATAGTTACAAGGCAATAGAAAAGCCCTCAGTTAATGTTTTGAAAGAAATAAAAAACAAAAAAAAATATTGAAGAGTTGGTTCTTGGAATAAAGAAATGAGAGCAATTTGAGAAGTTATGTGAATCATGTGTTACAGTGATGTAAAGGGAGGGCTGATAAATGAAGAAAAAAATGATTATGTCTTAAAAATGCAAAGTGCTTAGGTAAGTCTAAGTCACAACTATATACTTATTCCTACCCGTCCTTTAGCCGACATTACAACCTAAAAAAGTCCTTTTTGATTCTTTGCAAAGCATGCTTAATTAATGGAGATGTACACAATGGGCAAGCCTATGGTTCTCTGTACATACATGTGAAGTTTTATGTTTGAGTGAGAGTGTTCTGTGATTCTAAAGACCTTAATTTATAGTCAAACTGTTGATTTGAGTGTGCGGGCTATTCATTTGAGTGAGGGGCACATGTTGTATGAAAGAATGGTGATACCTAATGGCGAACATGAAGTTTATTGCTCTGGTTGCAAAAAGTTGTCGAGTCAGTAATTGAGTTGTATGATGTATGAAAGTTGTCAAGGACAAGTGTAAATGAGAACATGCATGTTTGAACTGATGAAAGATCCTTTGAAGGAAGTGGTGGATGCACATATACCAGTATTAGGGAGTCTAGGTCTAGGACTAATATAGTAAGTTGTTCGAGGACGAACAAAGCTCTAAGTGTGGGGTAGTGATCTTGGGTGTATTTGTATGCCTAAAACCCAACTAACACCCATATTTTAGCCAAGTTCGGAATCATTCTTTACTAATTGATAGTAGTGTCGAGTCATATGAATTCATTTATACTAACCAACATGATTAGTTGTGTAGGTGAGCATAAATGAAGAAATGAGCGTTGAAACATGCATTGGGAAGCACGAGAGGATCCAAGTAAATGAGCAACAAGAAAGGAGAATGAAAAAATGAAGATCAAGGCAGATCCGTATCCCCTCCGCATCACGGAGAGGGAATTTATTATTTTTTCATGAATTTAAGTTGGAGAGAGAAGACTCTGTATCGTCCACGCGTCGCGGAGAAGAGATGCTCTCCAAGAACTGGAATTCTGAAAGCACTCCGCGTCGCGCCCCTGGTTGCCAGATTTGGTCATTTTCGACTAAAATATAAATAGACTCAGATTTTATTTTATTAATTATTCTTTTTTTGGGTTTATAAGAACGACCACTTTGGGAGCGTTTTCATTTGTTCTTAGGGTTCATTCCTAAACTCTTCTATTTTCGATCTCTTTATGTTATTTAAACATTGCATAATTGAGATTCTTGATATGAGTAGCTAATTTTCCTAGTTCTAGGGCTGTGGCTACTGGATGATTGTATTTTATTGAAGTTTTATGGATTGAAGTTAATTATCACATGAATCAATCTTGTGTTCTTGTTTTCATACTTCGTGTTTGATCACCACTGAAATAAACATCTTGTCGGAATTAAACTTGGGAGAGGGATAAGAGGATAGAACGTGAGGCATAAGGAGCATGATTTTCTCTTAAGAATTAGAGTTAATTTGGATATACCTAGAGACCGTGCTTGGTTATTAGACAGGACAAAATCCTAATGCTCGGTAATTGGTCCATCCTATCCCCGCTCAACGATGTAGTTAGGCTGTCAATTATCGTAGGCGATTAGAGGTCGGGAGACCATAAATATATAATTAACCCCGTGATCACTGATTCGATAGTTAAGTAATATCCATTTTACAATATAATATGCATGAATCTTGAAATGAGTTGCAGCTCTGGACTTTACCCAATCATTGTTAGACCCTTTTGAAATTGAATCACATTAGTTAAGCTTTGAATCAGATTTTAGAGTATAGAAACATTCCCTTCGTTATTCTTGATAACACTAGTTTCGAATTGAAAGTATTGGAACGATCGAATTAATCTAATCTTGAGTCCCTATGGATACGATACCCGGCTCTTAAAAAGAGCCACTTTAATACTTGAACGACCACCTATACTTGCGTGTGCGATTGGGCGCAACATAGGTTCAGGTACTCAACATTCAGATCGTGCTTAGATCGATTCTCAGTCCGTATTTCAGCAGCTTCAGTGGTGAGTCCTCATACTTCGAGGACAATAGACATGCTTTTCATTTTCGTCTTTATATTCAGTTTTTGGCTTTGTTAGAGTTAGCTGGGGGGCATGTCCAAGAAAATTGACTCAGTTAGAGGCTTTTCAGACATAGTAATAGAATCAGCTTGAATTGTTAAGTTCATCTTTCAGTTGTTGTTAAACAATTAGTATTTTTTATGCATTCAGACTAGTTGGGTATTCTCCACTTTCAGTTATCCATTGTTTTAGCTTCTACGTAGTACATGTTTTATTCAGTTATTCTCAGTATGCTTGATATATGCCAGACACAGGGTTAGCTTGGAGTCACTCGTGATCCTAGGTCCTGTGTTACATCAAGGGGGTAGCCTCGGGGAGTGACAGTAAGTAGTGTACTTTGGCCATTTGGCAAGTGTACTTTCTTACCTGAATTTTTACTATGTTCATTGACATTGTCCAAATTATCAAGTTTGGATGTCATGTGGCATGTGGCCCCTGAATCAACTATCCAATGAACCTTTTTGATAAATATATCAGGTTCATTACTGACATTCATAACATCTTCACAATTCTCCTTTCTATCAGAAACTAGAAAAACATAAGGATCACTGAAATTACTTGCCATGTTGACCATTTCTTCAACTTCCTCTTCTTCATTCAGGAACTTTAGTATCTTCTGTATTGATTTGGACTGTAGGTTGATTTCATAGCCAGTGCCTGTAGGTTATTTCGAACAGAATTGACATCATTCACATCATATGATCCACATGAAGACTTATGCCCATCATTGTTCTTTCCAAAAGCATCATTCCTAAGTTCCTGATCACCCTTATCAACCTGCACATTGTTGGCTATGCCTTTTCCTCTGTTCAAATTAACTCCTCTAGCTCTGATACCATATTGAAACTAGAGAGAAGAATTAGAAATTTATGTGTATTGATCAAAAGGAATTATTTTTACAATGAATCATGAACGATATTTATACAAGATTCAGTAACAACCTCACTTGGACCTTCTAACTACTTTCCTAACTGATTAGACTAACTAACTAACTAACTAATCAATTTGTTACAATTAATTAATTATCTAACTAACTAACTTTAACTACTATCTTCAATACATAACATACAAATGTTGTCTTTCCAAGATTTAATTCAGAGCCTCAATTACATCATTTTTTTAAAATCATAATGTTTCTTGTTGCATATCGGTTGTACCATTATTCTTACTATGCTATTAAGTACCTTTATCTTTGCAAGTTGGTGCAACATATCTTGTTCAACCAAAATTGTCTAGGCTACTTTCTTTCATTGTCTTGGAGTTGGTGTTGTTGTAATACATGATTAAATGAATGTAAAATCGCAGGATCAAGATTAAATGATTCAATAAAGACATTAAAAAAATATAAATGATTGATATACTAATGAATCAACGATAAATATAAGAAATTTTGAAGGAGAGAGGAAAGGGAAAGTTGAGCAAAGAAATTGGTGTTGGTTGGTAATTATTTTGTGCAAAGAATGAGGAGACTATTGAGTCATAAGCTAGCTTGAAAATAAAAGAGCATCAACTTGCAGGTAGAGGCTCACTTTAAAATTTAATTACACTAACATATCCTTAATTCTCAATTTAAGACATAGGTTCCGATAACAACAATCAAACAATCAAAAAGTCATGAATTAATGTTGAAATCAACCATTTAACCAATATTCATTCTCTCATTTTATTTTTACGATATCTAAAATTTAAAAAAATGAAGAAGAAAATAAAATCAGGAGAAAAACATATGACGATGCAAACGTAAGAAATCAAATCTAAAAATTGAAGAGTAAGATAAATTATCTTAAAATTGCAGCATAAGATTGAAGATGAACAAATAGTGGTGGCAAAATAGTCACCTGGATTTTAAGAAGACATGGATACAATGTGAAGAGCACAACAATAAATACACAAAATCCCTAAATCAAGAAGCTACTACAAAAATAGAAAATTAAATTCAACTTATCAAAAGGTAAATCCAAAGATATGTAATCTGTGATTCCTCGTATAAATTGTTCAAACTCATGATATCAAACAGTTGTCATTGTTTACCCAAATCAAAATTGAATAAAATAAATTAAGAAGATTACCTAAATTGAAGCAAAGATTCATTTAGAAATTCAAGTTAGTTGACTTAAGTATCCTAAGCCCAGAATCAAATTTCGAAAAGAAAAACAAAACAAACTCTCATATCTCCTTTTTGCCCTTTGCTTATTACAACAATAGATGCCCATATATGATTCGGTTCGCATACAGAAAGAAGAAAAGATGAATGGAAAAAGGAAATTGAAGGTGAGTAAGAAATAACAATCAAGAAATAATGAAAATTACAGGAACACTTTGAGAAGAACAAAGATGAGTGTTTGAAAATTCTATTGTTAAAACAAAGGATGGTGGGAATTGGAATGAAACCCACCTGTAACAATGCGTTGGCAAGAAAAAACACGTGGAGTAATTATGAGCACAAGGAAATTAATACAAAGATGAAACCGTCCTACACAAATTGAAATATGACCCAAAGCATACATGTTGATACCAACAATTGTGACTCACTCTTCTATAATAGTAGAATATTTGAAAAATTGGAATCATGCGTATTATTTGACATATATTTTGGAAAAAACTTGACCAATATTGTTTGGTTATATAACTTGTCATTATCTGACAAATATTTTGGACAAACAAATGAAAATATGAAATTTCAAAATACTAAAAAAAAAATAGTATTCAAGACAAATTCTATTATTTGGAAACAAATAAAAATTTAAAAGTTATTCTAAAACTTTTATACTTTAGAAGAACACCCATCATTTATAGTATTGAACTGAATTCCAGTTGTAGTTTGTTATACGAAATTTAAATAATTATAATATTTTATAAAAAATTTATCCAAGCTTGCTCTTCAAATTGGCTTTTAATTACAAATAGTATAGTAATTTTTGTATACAAATCGATAATATTTTTCTTTTCTTTTGTTCCTCTTTTTTCAAATTAATATTAATTGTGTTAATTGTCATAACTTTTCAAGGACCATGTTTATATTATAAAAAAAGAAATAATTTGACAATTATGATAAGGCTAATGCGAAGAAAGAATGATGAATTTATAGGTCAATCAAATATGTGTATATATTAGTTACTCTAATTTTAGTGTACATATTGGGTAAGAAAACGCTCTAAATTAGAGACAATCCTGATAGTGAAGCGGTAGTTGGATTCTACTTTGTGTTTGATTTTTGCTACTTTCTTTGTCATTTTTAATACCACAAGTATGTTACAAGGATTTAGCTCAGCTATCAATTTCATGACTAGTCATTGTCACTTAAAACTAAACAATGATAAACTTGTATAAAGTTGAACAAATAAACACAAACATTCTATCTGACATTCTACATAACAATTTGTGTGTTACTTGTATTATGCCACATAGGACTTGTGTGTCTAATAATTGTTCAATTTTATACAAATTTAAGTGTCTACTTGTGCATCTCCAAAATAAAACGACATAAATGTGAAATGAGATAAATTTAAATGTCATATTTATATATTATGTCATTTAGTTAATTAATTAATAGCCCTGAAGTTTCTTCTAATCTCTCCATTAATTAGTTCCGGTAAGTGGACTAATAATATTCCCCATCTTCACCATAGCTGCAGCAAAATCACTTCTAAAAGTTGCACCATATCATTACTATAACTCCTCTGATTGATGTGCGATTATTAAGTATGTGTCATCTTCTACAATATGCAACTTAACTTAGGGTCCCATTATTTAGCAACTTGCAAACAATCTTACTTATTTGCATGCTAAAGATTGTTTCACGAAATTTGGGTTAGCTTTGAACTCAAACTTAATTTTTTGATGGTTTTAAAATATATCTTAGTTTTTTAAATAATTCTTTCTTTTCCTAATAATTAAATTCGTTTGAATTTGAAATTTTTTAGTTGAACCTATAATTTTAAAAAAATATTCTAACATTGTCATTAAAAAATAATAATTCTATTAAACCCACCATAAAACCCAACAAAAGAAAATGATTTCATTAAATGCACCAGAAACTAGAAGACAAGGGTATTTTTGACACAAAAAGTAAACAAAGGGTAAAATTGAGTTATTTCTGGTAGTTTGAGGGCAATTTTATCCCTTTCTTTGCCATGTTGGATTAGCATGTCAGCATCTAAATGGTTTATGCGGCAAGACTGACATTGTATGGGTATTCGTGGTCCAAAAGATAGACATGAAGGATATTTTTTATACTAAAAATAAATAGAGGGTTAATCTGAGCTATTTCGAATAGTTTGAGGGTATTTTGACCCTTTTATGTATTATTTATAAAGGGGTTAGAGAAACAAGAGAAAGAATTGACAATTTTTTAGCTCAAGAAAGAAGCAAACAACATGTAGCAATAGCAACATATACTTTTAGAGTGCTCTTAAATGTTGTTGGAAACAAAATAAAGTGTACCTCCTAACATGAGAAACACTAATGAACACAATTGCAATATGGCTTCGACTGAGATAGGATCCACAATTATAAACAACAATACTTCTAACTGGAAGGATCTGTAAAATTGCATTTATTGGTCTACTAGTTGTTTCAACTTGAAGTCTTAGAATTCTTCAGCGACTGGGATGAAGCCTTTCCATGTTCTCTCTCAGTTTCTTTGCCAAGTTGTACAAAACCTTCCTCACTTTCCCAATTCCCAGCCTTGTTCTTCAACCATGATAAGAGTGGCGAAAGAAATGATAAGATCAGTATGGTACCACTTGAATGCGAGTGAGGAATACATTTAGTAGAGAAAGTTTAGCTTTGTCATGATTTTTGTATGGCTATTTCCAAATTCCTGACCTCATGTATGTGGAATTTGCTATTAGCCATTCACAAAAGTATTTTATTCGCTGGCGCTTTTTCAGTGGAAATGGTAGTAGAATACTGATTTGGGTTCTATACTCCTGAACTGCAGGGACTTTGATTCTTGACCCTTTTAGCTGTCTCTCTGTTATTTGCAGTTTTGATGATTTGACAAACCATTGGTCCTTGTAAAGGGACCTGATCCTTGTGTCGATGTGTATCCAAATGACAGGCTGTAAAAAGTATAATTGGTTGGTGCACAGTCTCCAACTATGGCAGAAACCTCGACCAATAGCATGGCCTCGAAGGTTGTGTCTATTATTCATAAAGGTTATTTTCAATAGACACAACTTTAGTTTTTGCATCTTGAAATTTTTCAAGAACACAAGAAAAAGACTCATTCTCGTGAAGTCGTGGTTTTACTCCCTTGAGCAAGGAGGATTCCTGTAAACTTCTTGTGTTGACGATGGATGCCCTGATTGGAAACCTTCAGACTCATGAAATGAATAGAAACCAAGACACTTCAAAGAAGGAGGTAAAGAAAGATAAGTCCCTAGCTCTCAAGATCTCTTCAGGTGAAATCTCCAGTGAAGAAGAGGATATTACTCATCTCACCAGGAGATTCCAAAAAATCGTGAGGAAGCATAGTGGTTTTCGAAAGGGAGTGAACCCTCTCAGGGCTGCAAATGCAAGTGACTTATGTCACAAGTGTGGAAAGGCCGGACATTTCATGAGAGACTATCCTATGGTTAAAGTTGAAACCAAGTAATATCAAAGACCTGGAGGTGAGAAAGACAGAAAAAGGGACATGCTACCCGAGATGAAAGCAAGAAAAGCCGTATCTGACTATGTTGTGAAGAAACCTTTTGCTGTCTGGGGAGACTCCTCAAGTGAGTCTGAAGAATCAGAATGTCTTGAAGATGCATCCATGCTAGCTGTTAAAGACTATGAGAATGTGTTTGATTACATGTTCGCATTCATGGTAAAATCTGACGACGAGAAAGATGAAGACAAGGTAACTCTCTCTGACCTTAAACAAAACTTGAATGCTTACTCTGTTAGAAAGTTGAGACATCTAGTTGTTGTTCTGATTGACTCCGTTATAGAGTTGACATCTGAAAAAGACTCTATGAACAACAGTCTAGACAATCTCAATGAAGAAAATATAGCATTGACTGTTCATATATCTGTTATCGAGGAACAATTAACCGTTCTAGAGACTGAAAATCTAGAACTCAAGGAAAAATTGAGTATGATGAATGAGAAATCTAGCAAAGGAAAGGGGGAGGCTAGCAGTTTGCAAATAGAACTAGAAGCTAGTATGAACACTGCTGAAACCAGACTTGCTCTAGCCTTGGAGAGAAATGATCAGATGGAAAGGGACCTGGTCCGTCTCCGAGAAGAACTGAAAAATTCTCTGAGATGGACCAACTCCACCAAGTTACTTTCTAACATCACCAGTCAAAGTAACTACAACAGGAAAGGGTTAGGAAGCTTGGACATTAGTCCTCCCTACAATCCCCACAGTAAGTATGTGTCTGTGTCAGATAATCTGCTATGTCTTCACTGTGGTCGCAATGGTCATTTGAAGAATGACTGTCCAGCCTGGAAAGCTTCACAAGAAAAATTTGCAGTCTATTCTAGACGAAAAGTTGCACAGAACAAGGGACCTGCTCCTATTCCTAAGTCCTCCAACATGAAAAAGACTAACTTGCCTCATTGGAAAAGAAACCCTCTTATTATGCCTCTATTTGCTTATTGGGAACTCAAACTAAAATGGGTTCCCAAGTCTAACAAGTGATCTTTGTTGCAGGGAAGTGGAGGAAGTAGCAGTCAGTGCTGGTTCATGGATAGTGGATGCTCAAAGCATATGACCGGAAAGACTGAAAACTTCCTTTCACTCAAGGCACTTCAAGGTGGAGGTGTCTCTTTTGGTGATGGAAAGAAGGGGTATATTCTTGGAGTTGGTAGAATTGGAAAATCACTAGAACACTCTATTGAAAATGTCTACTATGTGAGTGGATTAAAATACAGTCTTCTCAGTGTATCTCAAATATGTGACAAGGGGAACGAAGTCAGATTTCTATCAGAAAAGTGCATTGATACTAGCTTGTCAACAAAGGAGGTGATTCTGGCGGCCAGAAGGTGAAAGAATATGTATGTGGCAGACCTGGATACTTCTCAGGGAGACGATCTAACATGCCTCAGCGCTCAAAGTGAAAATGCTAACTTGTGGCATAGGAGACTAGGTCATGTGAGTTCTTCTCTACTGAACAAACTTGTCTCCAGGGACCTGGTTCGTGTCTTACCAAAACTGAAGTTCAGTGACAACAAGTTGTGTGATGCGTGTGTCAAAGGTAAACAGACCAGATCCTCATTCAAGCCAAAGAAGCAGGTTAGCTCGTCAAGATCTCTTAAGTTGATTCACATGGATTTGTGTAGGCCGGTGAAAATTCAAAGTAGAGGAGGAAATAAGTACATTATGCTGATTGTGGATGATTGCTCAAGGTTCACTTGGACTATGTTCCTCAAGTCCAAATGTGAGACGGCTGATGTGCTAATGATATTCATCAAAATGATTCAAACAAAGCTTAACTGCAAGATTGCAGGGATCAGGTCCGATCATGGAACTGAGTTTGAAAATGCAAAGCTTGACACCTTTTGTGCTGACAATGGTATTCATCATAACTTCTCAGCCCCTAGAACACCTCAACAAAATGGTGTCGTTGAAAGGAAGAACAGAACTCTGGTTGAGATTGCTAGAACCATGCTCATAGATTCAACTCTTCCTAAGAACTTCTGGGCTGAAGCAGTTAACACGGCGTGTTACGTAACCAACAGGTGTTTGATCAGGTCCTTATTGAACAAAACACCATATGAGTTACTCAACAGTAGAAAGCCCAAACTGAGTTATTTAAGGGCTTTTGGTTGCAAGTGTTTTGTGCTGAACAACGGCAAGGATGATCTAGGAAAATTTGATCCTAGAAGTGATGAAGGTGTGTTTGTAGGGTACTCATCCTCCAGCAAAGCCTACAGAGTCTTCAACAAAAGAACACTATGCATTGAGGAAAGTGTTCATGTAATTTTGATGAGGGTGGTGAATTTACGAACCTAGAGCAGAAGGATGATAACGATCTTGAAGAACTACTTCAGATTGAGAGAGACGGAGCAAATGATCCATGAGCTGAAGGAGATCAAAACCCTGATGGTGCTGATTCTGGTCAATCTGGGAAGGTTAATGAAGCTGACAAGCCTGACGAGGGACCTGGTCCATCCATCAATGCAGACCAGGAGGAGTCACCTCAATCTGAAAGTGATGACTCCGAAAATGAAGAAGAGCAGACAGATCAACCTCAACCCCTGAACACTAAATCAGGATGGAAGCATCAATCCTCTCATCCTCTTGATAATCTTATCTCACCATTGAATTCTGGAATGCAAACCAGATCAAAGACTAGAAATCTGGTGGCATTTTCGGCATTCATATCAAATATTGAGCCCAAAAATGTCAAGGAAGCTTTGAAAGATGCTGATTGGGTAAATTCCATGCAAGAGAAACTTCATCAGTTTGAGCGGAGGAAAGTGTGGCACCTAGTACCCAGACCTGCTGATAGAACTATTATAGGGACCAGGTGGGTGTTCAGAAACAAGCTTGATGAAAATGGAGTCATCACAAGGAACAAGTTAAGACTGGTGGTTCAGGGCTATAATCAACAGGAAGGCATCGACTATGATGAAACATTCACTCTTGTTTCTAGAATAGAGGCTATCAGAATTCTTATTGCTTTTGCAGCCTTCATGGAATTCAAGCTCTTCCAAATAGATGTCAAAAGTGTCTTCTTAAATGGTGACTTGAAGGAAGAAGTGTATGTAAAGCAGGCACCTGGCTTTGAGGATGCTAACTGCCCAAACCATGTGATTAAACTCGACAAGGCCTTGTATGCACTGAAACAAGCTCCTAGAGCTTGGTATGAACGACTGTCCAGATTTCTTCTGAATAATGGATTCAAAAGGGGAAAGATAGACAACACTCTCTTTCTGAAGGAAAGGGACAAAGAATTTCTCATCATCCAGGTGTATATGGATGATATTATTTTTGGAGCTACCTCTGAAGTTCTATTTGAAGAATTTGCCACACTGATGGGGAATGAATTCGAGATGAGCATGAAGGGAGAACTGAATTTTTTCTTAGGTTTACAGATCAAGCAAATCTCAAGTGGGACCTCAATTTGTAAAGAAAAATATATAAAGGAACTGCTAAAGAAATTTCATATGGTGGACTCCAAGCCTATTGACACCCCATGGGTACAAACTCAAGGATAGGAGCAGATGATTCTGATGCTTTGGTGAATCAAACCATGTACAGAGGAATTATTGGATCACTGATGTATCTAACTGCAAGCAGACCTGACATTGTCTTCAGTGTAGGCATGTGCGCAAGGTTTCAAGCGTGTCCCAGGGAGTCACATTTGAAAGCAGCCAAGTGGATTCTGAGGTATCTAAAGAAGACAGGGGACTTGGTCCTCTTCTATCCAGCAGGAGACTTCTTTTATCTGGTGGGGTATGCAGATGCTGATTGCAGGTTATCAGGTGGATAGAAAAAATACTTCCAGAATGGCACACTTCCTGGGATCCTCACTCATCTCCTGGGGAACCAAGAAACAAAATTCAGTGGCTATCTCCACGGCTGAAGCTGAATATGTAGCTGTTGCATCATGCTGTGCACAATTACTATGGATCAAGCAGCAACTCAAGGATTTTGGAGTACTCATTCATACCATTCCACTTATGTGTGACAATACCAGTGCAGTCAACATGGGAAAGAATCCAGTTCAGCACAAGAGAACAAAGCACATTGATGTCAGACATCACTTCTTGAGAGACATCCAAAGGCATCCAATCTCCCTTGGCTATGATCAGAAGGGCAGGTATCCTCATTATCTGTAAGTTATGTTTTAGTAAGATCAACAATGTACCTGTTGCAAGTATACACTCACGGGGAATCGCAGGAGCAAAGAATGGTCAGAACCGTTCAGGGATCAAACTTCTCCACTTGCAGATAGGGATCTGGTCCTGTCTAAAGGTTAGCACTCTCTACATTATACTTAAGCTGTTAAATGATAACCGTTGAGATCTCCACGTGTCAGTCATCGGTCATTCTGACTGTTGTCCCATCACTTTAAGTCCAAGCGACGCGTCTACTCAGGGACCTGACACATCCTTTCATTTTCTTCTTATACCCCTTCCCTCCATTATTTTCTCTCAATTTTCAAACTCTCTCCTCTCAAGGTTTTCTGCAAAACCCTAATCTCCTTAAGTTCTCGCCCTCCTCATCCTTACAAAATGTCTCAATCACCATCTTCTTCTTCCAAGAAAATGCTAGACTCCCTAAATGAAATAGATCTTGTAGCCTTCTACACATTGTCTGATGTTCCCTCTCCGACAAAAATGTCTACCATCTCTCCGGTCAACATTATTGAGACCAGTCCTCTTACTCCCCAGTCTCCTATAGACCTCAACAACCCAGCACCCTTATATCAAGCTCGTCCTCATTCAACTATGTTATCTGACATCCTGTTTGAGGGTGATCTTCTAAAGAGTAAGTCGTCTGAGTCTAATATTCTCGCCGCCAGTGAAAGTTTGGTCATCGAAAGTCTGGCACAGATGAGAGAAGGGGTGAAGGAAGTGGTTTTAGAGGGGATCTGCTTGGAGATACTACAATTATTTTCGACAGAACCCCTGATGTTGGACTACCTCCATCAAATGATTCAAGCGACACTGATGAGGACAACACTCCTCTTAAGTGGGCCTTACAAAGGAGAATGGTCCCTGTCACCACGAAGGGAAAGGAGAATGTCACAGAGGAGACACCCAAGAGGAAGCCATTTACCAGAGCAACCACTCAAAAACTTATGGGTGACGCTATGAAGTCAATAGTCATTTCTTACTTGACCTCATTACTCATGAAAAGGTGTCCTTGGACAACCAATCCAAGCTAGTTCATTAGGATAGCTCTTACTCTTGATTCAATTAGGTGAGAAAGCATTTCAACCTAAGAATCCTTTCTATGTGAAAAAACCTTTCACATCATGCTTAGGTGTGTTTATGAGAATGTCCTTTCAACAACACAACAACAACATCATCATTGATACTTTACTCTCAAAGCATCCTTAAAACATTTGCATAGATTTCATAAGAAAATGCATAAGTCCATAATTTACCTCTTGAGGTTCAAAACCCACTTTCAATCATCAACTCTTGGAAAACATGGGTTAGATATGGATTTCATCATAAATACATGTAAAGCTTGCAATACATGCTTAATTTCATAAAACACTTGCTTTATACTCAAAATCCCTCATCATATGATTCATAACTTGAAAACATGGAGACTACATGGGTTCATGGGGAAATCATAATGAAAATCATCATAATCCATAAATTCATGCATAATAGATCATAAACTCTATGGAAGAAAACTATCATACCTTGAATCCAAATGTTAGCCTTCAATGGAGGAATTGAAATCTTGACTTGAAACCCTAGGATGAATCTTCTTCTTCAAGTTTCTAGAGAGAGAAATATTTGGAGAGTTGTTCTTTTGTGAATCTGGAAGAATAAAGTAAATGGGCTAATTTGGGGGTTGAAAACACTTATATAGGGGTCTTAGTGAAGGGTAAAACGACGTAATATAGTAACTAATTAATTAGGAAAAGACCCAACTGTCCGAAAAAAATAACTGACAACTGCCACCGACGGACCTAGTCGACGGACCGTGGTCTGACCTGCGGTCCGTCCTGGTGGACCGTCAATGGTGGTCAGAGACTATGATTTTTGGTCTCGAACCACAGACCCTTACCATGGACCGTGGTCTGGCCTACGGTCCGTAGGTCAGGCCATGGTCCTGAACCCTCAGACCACTTGCTAGGCAGGCCAACCACGGACCACACCTACAGTCCGTGTTCCCTTCCACGGGCCGTGGGTGGCCGGCGTGGGTTGCACCTGCAATTTTCTGAAAACTGGTTTACGACCCTTTTTCGGATACGGGGTGTTACAATATATCCCCCTTGGGACTATTCGTCCTCAAATGAGATTCAAACTGGTTCTAAAAGAGTAGGAGAGGAACTAACAACCCAACCCATAATGCAATGCATACAACCTAGGACGTTCTCAAAACATCGTAAGAGGGCTGAAACTATCTCTAACAGCCCATCATGCATGCAATGCACATATACAAGGAGGAAACATCAACTCCAAGCTAAACATACTCAATGCATCATAAGGAAGTAGGAACTACATCTAGCAACCCCATATGCATGAAATTTCAAAATTTCTCATGTTCAAGGAGAACCTATCTTCTCCAAGTTAAAAGCATGCTCAACACAATCTCATAGAGCCAATATGCAATTCACTCTCAAAAAGCATAGCTAAAGCATGTTCATCAATTTATCTCATTAAGTTATAGGCAACTCATACTCAATGCACAACAACATGAGGAAAATCAGTCATATAAACTCATTTTCTTTCAAAACACAAGTTTTCATAAACATGCATAACATAAGGAAATAATGGAAACACATAAAAACACATGACTCTAAAACAAAGGTCAAACCAAGAGGAACTCATTACCTCAAGCTAGAATAGGAGTAGAAGGAAAGAGATGAGGATATCGGGACATCATATCGGCCTCGGCCTCCCAAGTAGCACCCTCAACTAACTGATTCCTCCACAAAACTTTCACGGAAGCTACTTCTTTGTTTCTTAACTTGCCAGGCCAAAATCTCAATCGGAACTTCCTCATAAGAAAGACTTTCATCAACTCCCAACCCTTCTAAGGAAACTATGGATGTCGGATCACCAACACATTTCTTCAACATACAGACATGGAAAACTAGATGCACCGTTGCCAACTCATTTGGCAAATCTAGCTCATAAGCAACCTTACCAACATGCCTCAAAATCTGATATGGGCCTACATATCGGGGACTAAGTTTCGATTTCTTACCAAACCTCATTACATCCTCCATGGGTGAGATTTTCAAGTAAACCCAATCATGAATGTCAAACTCAAGATCCCTTCTTCTTACATTGGCACATGAATTTTGCCGACTTTAAGCGGTTTTCAACCTTTCTCTAATAAGTCAAAATTTCTCTATGGCCTCATGTACTAATTCAGGACCTATTATGGAAACTTCACCCACCTCAAACCAACCTATAGGATATCTACACCTCCTACCATATAAGGCCTCAAATGGAGCCATATCAATACTCGGGTGATAACTATTATTATAGGTAAATTCAATCAATGGCAAATGGTCATCCCAATTACCCTTAAAATCAATCACACAAGCCCTTAACATTTCTTCCAAAATTTTGGATAGTACGCTCCGCTTTCCCATCGGTTTGGGGATGAAAGGTCGTACTAAGCTTGACCTTAGTGCCAAGACCCTTTTGGAATGACTTTCAAAACTGAGAAGTGAATTGGGTACCACGATCAGAAATAATGGAAAAAGGCACTCCATGCAACCTTACCATTTCTCTCAAGTATAACTTGGCATAGTCCTCCGCCGAATAAGAAACATTGACGGGAAGGAAATGAGCCGATTTCGTCATCTGATCTACTATCATCCAAATTGAATCACGTTGTTGCCGGTTGCGAGGCAAACCAACTATAAAGTCCATATTCAAGTCTTCCCACTACCAAGTAGAAATGCTAATGTCTTGGGATAAACCTCCCAGTTTCTGATGATCAACCTTAACTTGTTGGTAATTCGAGCACTTAGCCACAAATTTCGCAATATCTTTCTTCATCCCATTCCACCAATAGAATTCCCGTAAATCACGTACATCTTGGTGGCTCTCGGCTGAATGGAATACCGCGAACTATGGGCTTCTGCCAAGATTTGTTCCCTCAAGCCATCAATATTTGGAACTCACAACCGCCACAAAAGATGATTCGGAACTATTGTGAACCATAACACCACCCTTGGTAGAGTCCACCAATTGAACACCTAATCGAGACAATCTATGAACATCTCGAACCAACTTTCTTTTCTTCTTCAATATGGGCAACACTACCCATAGACAACCGACTAAGAGCATCTGCTACCACATTAGCTTTACTGGGGTGATAAAGAACACTCATGTCATAATCTTTCAATAATTCAAGCCACCTTCTTTGGCGAAGATTCAAATCTTTTTGATTGAACACATATTGCAAAGTCTTGTGATCGGTAAACACATCTACATGCACACCATACAAATAATGCCTCCAAATCTTTAAGGCAAAAACAACCGCCGTTAATTCAAGGTCATGGGTAGGATATTTCTTTTCATGAACTTTAAGTTGCCTTGAGGCATAGGCAATCACTTTCCCATTTTGCATAAGCACACACCCTAACCCAATTCTTGAAGCATCACAATAAACCACAAAACCATCCGTCCCTTCTGGTAAGGTCAACACCGGAGTGGAAGTAAGTCTATCTCTCAACTCTTAAAAACTCTTTCCACATAATTCAGACCATACAAACTTAGCCTTCTTTTGAGTCGAAGCTGTCAAAGGAGAGGCAATTGAGGAAAATCCCTCAATAAACCTTCTATAATAACCGGCCAAACCTAAGAAACTTCTAATATCCTAAGGAGTTAGAGGTCTAGGCTAACTCTTGACCGCATCTGTCTTCTTAGAATCCACCTCAATACCCTTACTTAAAATAATATGACCAAGGAAAGCTACGGACCTTAACAAAAATTCACATTTGCTAAACTTTGCAAAGAGTTGTTGGTCCTTAAGAATACGCAACACGATCCTCAAATGATCAATATTCTCATCCTCACTCCTTGAGTAGATCAACATATCATCAATGAACACAATCACAAACATATCAAGGTATTGTCTAAACACCATATTCATCAAATCCATAAATGCCGCCGGAGCATTAGTCAACCCAAACGACATTACCAAACACTCATAATGTCACTCCCTGAGCTACCCCCAGGACGCGGACATGGGACCTAGGATCACGAGTGACCCCAAGCTAACCCTGCTGGCATAACATAAGCATACTATAATGTCTGAAATGATATCATTCTGTGCGGAAGCTTAAACATGAGATAAATTGAAAGTGATGGGGGATACCCATTCTAAGTCTGAATATATAATCTGAGAGTTTAACGACAAATGAAATATCAAACTCTAAGCTAAAACTGAATCTAACTATGTCTGAAATAAAGCCTCTAACTGACTAGAAATGTTGGGACATGCCCCAGCTAAATATAGCAAAAACTAAAACTAAAGACTGAAAGTAGAAGGATAATCATGTCAATCGTCCTCAAAGAATGAGGACTCACCACTGATGCTGCTGAACTAGAGATCGGGACCCGATCTATGCGTGATTTGAATACTGAGGACCTGAACCTACATCACGAGAAGATGTAGCGCAGAGTATGCATCAGTACTTGAAAGGTACTGAGCATGCATGATAGAATAAAGCTGAACAATATACATAACTGAACAAAGCATATAACTGAGGAATGATGTAAGATAAGCATGATACTATACTGGAAATACCGAACATGAACTAACTGAATGCAGTGACCAAGTTTATAACATGGTGAAACTAAATATTGAACTGTATCTGATAACCTGGTCACTACACTAGAATCTGACTGTGGGAGATACTTATAACCGATATAAAACCACATGAGCTAAATGTGGAGTCCGATGTATACGCCCCATCGAGAGGTCCCAATATACCCTACCAGAGGTATAGAGGCATGACTGGCGTGATCACTAAAATGTAATGCCCACAGAGGGGACGTATAAACCTATGGGGGCACGTAGTTCTTGGACTATGAGGGTGAATGACCCTAGTCCAACTCGGTATTAAGTCTACTCCCAATTGATTATTTAAATAACACATTATGCTTGAATTTCTGTAATACTGGATAGCTCAAAGTACTGACATGCTAACTGAAAATGCAACATTAATGTACTGATAATGAAACATTCGTAATTGGAGCATGTATAACTGAACAAACTGACCTAGCATGTGTAATTCATGAAATAAACAAATCTACACAACTAGGGTTCTGAATTTCATGCAACAACTGAAGCAACAACATGATAATCTGATTTGGATCATTCTGGCAACTAAAACCCAACAATTTCTAACATTCAAGAAACCCTAGGTCAAGATAATATCAAGGGAATCAAGATTCTGACTGAAATCTAGGGACCTAATGGGTGAAAGGAACCCACTAGTGACATCCCACATACCTGGTAATGAATTTCGAGGAGAAATCTTTCAATTTCGGAGCTGAAACTAATGAAAACTTGTTGCGTTCTAGGAGAGGATTTGGTCGACTCTTTCTCCTTCTGCGTTCTAAGTTTTCTAAATTTTTGGTGAATGATTTGCTTAGGGTAGATTCTAATTAAGTTACTAGGCTTAAACGGATCAAAAACTACGTAGTTTATGGGTTAAACGATGTAGTTTAGGGGTCCAATGCATAGGGAAAAGGCCAAACGACCCTTGACTTAAATGTTGTCGGCGTCACAGACGGACCGTGAGTGGACCGACGGTCCGTGCTGTTTGGCCATCATTCGCGACTGGGAGCTGAAAGCTGAGCGTCTGACCTACGGCCCTGGAACACAGACCGTGGTCTGACCTACGGTCCGTAGGTCCTGGCATGGGTGGACCCTTAGCTGGATTTTTGGACTGCTTCTAGGGAGGGCTGCAGGTGGCCATCCACGGACCACCAGAACGGACCGTGGGTCACCCTACGGTCCGTGGGTGGTGCCCGTCGGTGGCACCTGCAACTTCTGAAATTTGCAATTTGGTAGTTTTAGCATATGGGGTGTTACATTATCTCCCCCTTGGGAACATTCATCCTCGAATGAAGACTAAACTAGTTGAATAAGGAGGGAAAGAGCTGCAAACCCTACCACAAAATACTGGAAACTGAAATCTGACTCACCTGAGTTCCAAAAACATGTAAATACGCTGAAAATGCAAGACTAACTGAAGGAACAAACTACTAAGACTGAATTTACGCATGAGTAACTGAAAGACTGGAGAGGAACTATTACCTCAAGCTGGAGTGGAATCGGAAGGAAAGAGATGAGGGTACTTGGCCTTCATGGCTGCTAGCTTCCTCCACACACTGACTCCTCCACAAAACCTTAACTGAAGCGACTTCCTTGTTTCTCAACCTTCTAACCTGACGATCAAGAATCTCAACTGGCACATCCTCATAAGTGAGACTATCTTTCACAGCCACAATCTCTAAAGGTACTATGGATGCTGGATCACCCACACACTTCTTCAACAACGAAACGTGAATGACCGGATGCACTGCTGCTAGTTCTGCTGGTAATTCTAACTCATAAGCCATTTTACCAACTCTTTTCAAGATCTTGTAAGGGCCTACATATCTAGGACTGAGCTTCCCTTTCTTGCCAAACCTCATCACCCCCTTCATAGGTGACACTTTCAGGAAAACCTAATCATCAACTTGGAACTCCAAGTCCCTTCTCCTTACATCTGCATTGGACTTCTGGTAACTCTGGGCTGTCTTAAGTCTATCTCTGATGAGCTGCACTTTTTCCATAGCATCGTGAACTGAATCTGGCCCTATCAAGGCTGCTTCACCTACTTCAAACCAACCAACTGAATATCTGCATCTACGCCCATATAATGCCTCAAAAGGGGCCATCTGAATGCTGGAATGGTAGCTATTATTATAGGCGAACTCTATAAGAGGAAGGTGATCATCCCAACTACCCTTGAAGTCGATCACACAAGCTCTCAACATGTCCTCTAAGGTCTGAATGGTACGCTCTGCCTGACCATCCGTCTGCGGATGAAACGTTGTGCTAAGATTAACTTGAGTACCAAGACCTTTCTAAAATGACTTCCAGAAATGAGAGGTAAACTGAGGACCTATATAAGGGAACCCCATGCAACCTGACTATCTCATTAATGTAAAGCTTGGCGTAGTCCTCCACCGAGTCTGTAGTCTTAATAGCCAAAAAGCACGCAGACTTAATAACTCTGTCTACTATCACCCAAATGGAGTCATGTTGTCTACGAGTATGAGGTAAACCTGTAATAAAGTCCATGTTGATCACTTCCCACTTCCAAGTAGGAATGTTGATCTCTTGAGTCATACCCCCTGGTTTCTGATGTTCTACCTTCACTTGCTGGCAATTTGGGCACTTAGCCACAAAATCAGCTATATCCCTCTTCATGCCATTCCACCAAAAGACTTCCCGCAGATCACGGTACATCTTAGTGGCGCCTGGATGGATAGAATACCTAGATTTATGGGCTTCTGCAAGAATTTGTTGTCTCAACTCACCCACCTTAGGAACACATAATCGACCCTGATAGCGAAGCACACCATCTCCCCCTTGGGAGAAAACCTCCACTCTCTGCTGATGAACTGCGCCCTTTAGTGGAAGCAATATTGGATCACTGTCTTGCTTTTCCTTAACCTCCGCTACCAATGAAGATTCTGACCCATTCTGAACTGTTACACCATCATCTGATATGCTCAAAAGGCGAACACCCAAGCGTGCCAGTCTGTGAACATCCTTTGCTAGCTCTTTTCTTTCTTCCTCAACATGTTCTACACTACCCATAGATAGTCTGCTAAGAGCATCTGTTACTACATTGGCCTTACCAGGATGGTAAAGCACATTCATGTCATAGTCCTTAAGGAATTCAAGCCATCTCCTCTGGTGAAGATTCAACTATTTCTGGGTGAACACATACTGAAGGCTTTAATGGTTTGTGAACACCATATAAGTAGTGTCTCTAAATCTTTAGGGAAAATACTACGGCTGCAAGCTCGAGGTCATGAGTCGGATAATTCTTCTCATGCACCTTAAGTTGTCTAGAAGCATATGTTATAACCTTACCTTGTTGCATCAATACACAACCTCAGCCGACTCTGGAAGCATCACAATAGATAGCATAACCGTCTGAACCCTCTGGTAGAGTCAAAACCAGAGTTGTAGTCAACCTAGTTTTCAGTTCTGCGAAGCTTTTCTCACGCTCATCTGACCACTAAAACTTAACTTTTTTCTGAGTCAACTTAGTTAATGGAGAAGCTATGGATGAAAATCCTTCCACGAACCTTCTGTAATAACCAGCCAAACCCAAGAAACTTCTGATATCTGTAGGAGAGGTAGGTCTGGGCCATTGTTTCACTGCTTCTATTTTCTGATAATCCACTCGGATCCCTTCGCTAGATACTATATGCCCAAGGAAAGCAACTGATTGCAACCAAAACTCACATTTGCTAAACTTAGCAAACAACTGGCGATCTTTGAGAGTTTGCAGAACAACTCTCAAATGAGTCGCATGTTCTTCCTCATTCCTAGAGTAAATGAGGATATCATCAATAAAGATGATAACGAACAAGTCTAAATACTGCTTGAACACCCTGTTCATCAAATCCATGAAAGCTACATAAGCATTGGTTAGTCTAAATGACATAACTACAAATTCATAATGACCATACCGAGTTCTGAAGGCTGTTTTTGGAATGTCACTATCTCTGACTCTGAGCTGATGATAACCGGATCTGAGGTCTATCATCGAAAAATGACTAGCACCCTGAAGTTGGTCAAACAAGTCATCAATCCTGGGGATGGATACTTATTCTTGATTGTGACTTTTTTCAATTGCTGATAGTTAAAGCACATCCTGAGAGAACCATCTTTCTTTTTCACAAACAACACTGGTGCACCCCACGGGAAAATACTAGGTCTGATGAAGCCCTTATCTAGAAGGTATTTCAACTGCTCTTTCAATTCCTTAAGCTCGACTGGAGCCATTCTAAGGAGGAATAGAAATAGGCTCGGTATCTGGAAGGAGATCAATTCCAAAGTTTATTTCCCTTTCAGAAGGAACTCCGGGAAGATCTTCTGGAAACACTTTTGGGAACTCATTAACTACTGGAACTGACTCAAGAGTTGAGTTTCAGAGCTTGAATCCTTAACCTGAACTAGATGATAGATATACCCCTTGGAAATCATCTTTCTGGCCTTAAGGTAAGAAATGAATCGACCTATAGGCGTTAGGCTACTACCCTTCCATTCTAAGATTGGTTCGTCTAGAAACTGAAAATGAACGATCCTAGTTCTACAATCGACTGAGGCATAACAAGAATGTAACCAATCCATGCCTAGAATGATATCGAAGTCTACCATTTCTAACTCTACAAGATCTGCTGAGGTGACTTTCTAAGAGACTATGACAAGGCAATTTATGTATACCCGTCTAGTTATAACTGGGCCACCGACTGGAGTAGAGACTGAGAAGGGTTCTGAGAGAGTTTCTACACTAACATCGAATTTGACTGCTATATAAGGAGTTACAAAGAAAAGAGTAGCCACTGGATCTAACAAAGCATAAATATCTAAGTTAAAGACCCGTAACGTACCAGTGACCACATCAGGAGAATCTTCCTGATTCTAGCGAGCCTGAATAGCGTACAACCTGTTTTGGCGCTGACCGCCACCTGTACCAGATCAGTTACCCTGCTGAGTCGGGCTACCTGCTGGTGTTGCTGAAGTTGTGGACTGAGCTCTACCATTATTACCTCTTTGCCCCTGTTTAGAAGAAGGACAATCTTTCAACCTGTGACCGGACTGACCACACCCAAAGCATCCTTCCTTTCCTACAAGACACCCGCCCAGATGGTTCTTACCACACTTAGAACAAGTTGGGTAGGTTCTGGTACCCGAAACACTCTCCTGAGACTTAGAGCCTGATGCCCTACCTTTCTGATCCTATCGAAACCTGGAGGATGGAGCACTAGCTGATGAAGGTGTTGGGGCTGAAGACTTTTGCTGAACCTGCGAGCGATTTCCACCACCCAATTTTTGTTGAGAATACTCATAGTTTCCTGTCCTAGCCTTTTTGTTCTCCTTAGCCTGTTCCCTAAGCTTATCTCCCTCAACCTGCTGAGCATGAGTCATGAGCCTAGAGATGTTCATATTCTCCAGCAAAATGGCATTTCTACACAACTTGTTCATTTGAGCCCTGGAATCGGCAACCATGTGAGGAGCATACCTGGAGAGTTAGGTGAACTTGAGTCCGTACTCTTGAACTGATATGCTACCCTGCCTCAAGTTCATGAACTCCTGAGCTTTCGCCTCCCTCAACTCTCGTGGGAAGAACCTGTCCAGAAAAGTCTCACTGAAACACTCCCAAGTAATAGAATCTGCATCCGTACCCCTGTTTTCCTTCCACTGAGTAAACCAAATGTGAGCCACATCCTTAAGCTGGTAAGATGCCAACTCAAACCTATCATTACCAGTCACTTGCATCACTCCAAAGATCTTCTTGACCTCATCTATGAAGTTTTGGGGATCTTCACCAACTTGCAACCCCAAAAACTCAAGCGGATTCATCCTAATAAAATCCCAAACTCTAGCTGCAGATGACCCAACATTAGCATTTGTTTGAGCTGGAACCTACTGATTGTTCTGGTTAGTCACACTCTGAGCCAAAAGTTGGATAGCGTTCCAAAACTATGCATTTGAAACTTCCTGATCTGGGACTGGAGGAGCTGCGTTAGCGTTGCGGGTATTTCTTCTGTACGCTCTACGAGGAAGCATGATCTGAAATGCATAACGATGAGTTAGAGATAGATCATACCAACGCACAATAAGAATATCAAGAAAATGAGGCTTTTCTAAAACACTTTGTAGCTTCCCTCTCATTAGATGTGGTGCACTTCACACCCATGAAAATGACTCTACTTAGTGGGACTTTTCAGACATCCTAGGACACTTAAACCTGATGCTCTGATACCAAGTTTGTCACGCCCCGAGCTACACCCAGGACGCTGACATGGGACCTAGGATCACGACTGAACCCAAGCTAACCCTGCTGGCATAACATAAGCATACTATGATACCTGAAATGATATCATTATGTGCGGAAGCTTAAACATGAGATAAACTGAAAGTGATGGGGGATACCCATTCTAAGTCTGAATATATAATCTGAGAGTTTAACGACAAATGAAATATCAAACTCCAAGTTAAAACTGAATCTAACTATGTCTGAAATAAAGCCTCTAACTGACTAGAAATGCTGGGACATGCCAGCTAAATCTAGCAAAAACTAAAACTAAAGACTGAAAGTAGAAGGATAATCATGTCAATTGTCCTCGAAGAATGAGGACTCACCAATGATGCTGCTGAACTGGAGATCTGGAACCGATCTATGCGTGATTTGAATACTGAGGACCTGAACCTACATCACGAGAAGATGTAGCGTAGAGTATGCGTCAGTACTTGAAAGGTACTGAGCATGCAGGATAGAATAAAGCTGAACAATATACATAACTGAACAAAGCATATAATTGAGGAATGATGTAAGATAAGCGTGATACTATACTGGAAATACCGAACATGAACTAACTGAATGCAATGACCAAGTTTATAACATGTTGAAACTGAATACTGAACTGTATCTGATAACTTGGTCACTACACTAGAATCTGACTGTGGGAGATACTTATAACCGACATAAAACTACATGAGCTAAATGTGGAGTCCGATGTATACACCCCATCGAGAGGACCCAATATATCCTGCCAGAGGTATAGAGGCATGACTGGCGTGATCACTAAAATGTAATGCCCATAGAGGGGACTTATAAACCTACGGTGGCACGTAGTTCTGGACTATGAGGGTGACTGACCCTAGTCCAACTCGGTATTAAGTCTACTCCCAACTGATTATGTAAATAACACATTATGCCTGAATTTATGTAATACTGGAAAGCTCAAAATACTGACATGATAACTGAAAATACAACATTAATGTACTGATAATGAAACATTCGTAATTGGAGCATGTATAACTGAATAAACTGACCTAGCATGTGTAATTCATGAACTAAACGAATCTACACAACTAGGGTTCTGAATTTCATGCAAGAACTGAAGCAACAACCTGATAATCTGATTTGGATCATTCTAGCAGCTAAAACTGAATAATTTCTAATATTCAAGAAACCCTAGGTCTAGATAATATCAAGGGAATCAAGATTCTGACTGAAATCTAGGGATCTAATGGGCGAAAGGAACCCACTAGTGAAATCCCACATACCTGATGACGAATTTCACGGAGAAATATTTCGATTTCAGAGCTGAAACTGATGAAAATCTGTTGCGTTCTAGGAGAGGGGTTGGTCGACTCTTTCTCCTTCTGCGTTCTAAGTTTTCTAATTTTTTTGTGAATGATTTTCTTAGGGTAGATTCTAATTAAGTTACTAGGCTTAAACTGATCAAAACTACGTAGTTTAGGGGTCCAACACATAGGGAAAAGACCAAACGACCCCTGACTTAAATGATGTCGGCGTCACTGACGGACCGGACCGATGGACCATGAGTGGACCGACGGTCCGTGCTGGTCGGCTGTCGTTCGTGACGGGGAGCTGAAAGCTGGGGGTCTGACCTATGCCCCTAGACCACGGACCGTGGTCTAACCTACGGTCCGTAGGTCCTGGCGTGGGTGGACCCTTAACCGGATTTTTGGACTGCTTCTGAGGAGGGCTACAGGTGGCCATCCACGGACCACCAGAACGGACCGTGGGTCACCCTACGATCCGTGGGTGGTGCCCATCGGTGGCACCTGCAACTTCTTAAATCTGCAATTTGGTTGTTCGAGCATACGGGGTGTTTCATATAATGACCATACCGAGTTCGAAAAGTTATCTTCGGAATGTCATCTTCTCTCACACTCAATTGGTGATAACCCGATCGAAGATTAATCTTAGAGAAATAACGTGCCCCTTGAAGTTGGTCAAATAAATCATCTATCCTTGGAAGAGGATAGTTATTCTTAATAGTCACCTTGTTCAACTGACGATAGTCAATACACATACAAAGAAAACCATCCTTCTTTCTAACGAACAAAACTGGAGCACCCCATGGAGAAATACTCGGTCGGATGAAGACCTTATCCAACAGATCTTTCAATTGTTCTTTCAACTCCTTAAGTTCTGCCGGAGCCATACGGTAAGGAGGAATAGAAATAGGTTGCGTATCTGGGAGAAGGTCAATACCAGAGTCTATTTCCCGCTTGGGAGGAATACCGGGTAGATCATCTGGGAACACTTCCAAAAACTCATTTACATCGGGGACCGACTCAAGAGAAGGGGTTTCAGAATCTACATCCCTCACCCTAACTAGATGGTAAATGCAACCCTTAGAAATCATCTTTCTAGCTTTAAGACAAGAGACAAACTGACCCTTAGGCATAGAAGAGGTTTTTCTTAGGAGTATTGGAACCCGAACCACTAGGAGGAGCTTGCTTGCCCTATCTTCCTCTAGCCGTAAGCATCAGGCAATCCCTCATTTTGTGACCACATTTACCACAACCACAACAACCATCCGTGCCGGCTAGACACTTACCATCGTGCTACCTTCCACACTTGGTACAAGTAGACCTAGACAATGAAGATCCACTACCATTACCTCCTTGAGGCTTAGGGTTAGACACTCTATCTTGGTTGAACTTTGGAGGAGCATTAGAGGAATCTCGGCCGAAAAACTTTTGTCGGAATCTAGGACGACCTTGTCCATCAGACCTTGCATGAGAGAAATTTCCATCACTGGTCTTAGCCCTCTTTACCTCTCTAGACCTTTCCTTAAGTTTTTCCTCCTCGATTTGTTGTGCATGAACCATGAGACGAGAGATGTCTATGTCATGAATGAGCATGGCGGTTCGGCACTCTTTAACTACCATTTCGGACACACCCGAAACGAACTTACGCATTCTAGCCCTTGAATCCGCAATCATTGTTGGAGCATATTCCAACAATTGAGTGAACTTTAGAGCATACTCCCTCAGACTCATACTCCCTTGCCGGAGGTTAATGAACTCAAGCACCTTGGCTTCCCTCATCTCAAGGGGAAAGAACCTATCAATAAAAGAGGCTTTAAACTTCTCCCAATCAAGAGGACCCGCATCTTCCGGTCTCCCTTCTTTCTATTGATTATACCGTATTTGAGCCACTCCTTTTTAGTTGATAAGCGGCCAACTCCGCTTTTTCCACCGGCGTAACTCCCATGATCATCAAAACCTTGTAGACCTCATCAATAAACTCTTGAGGATCTTTCTCAACCTTAGAACAATGAAACTCTGGAGTATTCATCCTTGTGAAGTCCCTCACTCTTGAAGTCGTCGTACCTATATTTGGTTTCACGAGAACCGCAACTTCCCTATTGTCTTGGGCCGTCACCGCTTGAGATAACACTTGAAAAGCATCCCTAAACTCCGCATTTGACACTTGTTCGGCCAAAGGATCGACCGGAACTTGAGGAGCTTGTTGTTCATCATTCTCCCTCAGATTCCTTCTAGCATAAGCTCTTCGGGTAGCCATATCCTGAAGAACATAGGATAAGGATTAGGAGAGAGACTTTATAGAGTTAAACTCTATCGCACGACTTAAGAGTAATGAAAGAAGTGGAGTTTCCAACTCATATTGTAGCCTCTCATTCATAAATGTGGTGCGCTTCACACTCATGAACAAGACTCTACTAGACGTGGCTTATGAGACAGCCTAGGATAATTCTAAAACTTGTGCTCTGAAACTAAGTTTGTTACGACCCAGGGGTACCCCCTAGATGTAACATGGCGTATAGAACCCCGAAGGACTCCATACAAGCCACTTAGTTCTCATAACATAAGAAATAGAACAATAAGAGTAAAACAACAGTCCAAGTACAAAACATTTTATAAACGAAAAGCGGAAGTCTGAACACTTTGTCTCATCATATCCATCTAATTACAATAGAATGAAATTGGGCCTAGCCCATACATCATGTCCAAAAGAGAAATACATAAAAGAAACTGAAAACAATAACTCCATCCTTGAAGCATGAGGACTCACCAAAGCTCGGGAAATTACGAACTGAACTACTAGCCACGAGACTCGGAAACCTGTCTGTCGGACCCTACATTTGGGATTAATATAGGCAACAGTATGCGTTAGTACAAAACAATGTACCAAGTATGATAGTCATGCATAAAATATTTAAAACATGCTAAAAGGGACATTTTATTTCATGACATGCAATTGACCGAGCTAAACATGATATGAAAGAGTTATAAAACATAAGTCATAAATTTATGGTCAATGCAAGCTAACTTCATCTTTAAAACCTTTGAACTCATGTGAGATACTTCTTGAAGTAACCTTATTTCATTATTACTTGTGGGGAATTAGCCTTAATCGACATAGAGACCATGTGAGTTATAACATGATCCCCCAGTGTCTACCACACCGAAAAGGGTTGTCCTAATTGCCAAGGTAGAACCATGAACTTCTAGCTTAAGTGGATCCACTAGCTAATCAACCTATGGGGGGACATAGTTAAGGGATAAGGAGATTGCTACTAAAAACCCGGCCTCTACTACGGGGGAGCTTCCATCTCTTGAGATTGCTTCTAGAAACCCGGCCTCTACTACGAGAGACCTTCTATCCCATCATCAATATCCACTTGGTGCTAAGCATAAATCCCATGGAATAGTCATTTCTTACTTGACCTCATTACTCATGAAAAGGTGTCCTTGGACAACCAATCCAAGCTAGTTCATTAGGATAGCTCTTACTCTTGATTCAATTAGGTGAGAAAGCCTTTCAACCTAAGAATCCTCTCTATGTGAAAAAACCTTTCACATCATGCTTAGGTGTATTTATGAGAATGTCCTTTCAACAACACAACAACAACATCATCATTGATACTTTACTCTCAAAGCATCCTTAAAACATTTGCATAGATTTCATAAGAAAATGCATAAGTTCATAATTTACCTCTTGAGGTTCAAAACCCACTTTCAATCATCAACTCTTGGAAAACATGAGTTAGATATGGATTTCATCATAAATACATGTAAACCTTGCAATACATGCTTAATTTCATAAAACCCTTGCTTTATACTCAAAATCCCTCATCATATGATTCATAACTTGAAAACATGGGGACTACATGGGTTCATGGGGAAATCATCATAATTCACCAATTCATGCATAATAGATCATAATTCAATCATTTAAATCAATAATCAAAAGAATCCATGGTAATTGAAGAAAACCCTAACTCAATTGGGGAATTCTACCTTTAGAAATAGAGAATTTGGGAACTCCATGGATGAAAGGAATCCATGGATGAAAACTATCATACCTTGAATCCAAATGTTATCCTTCAATGAAGGAATTGCAACCTTGACTTGAAACCCTAGGATGAATATTCTTCTTCAAGTTTCTAGAGAGAGAAATATTTGGAGAGTTCTTTTGTGAATTTGGAAGAATGAAGTAAATGGGCTAATTTGGGGGTTGAAAATACTTATCTAGGGGTCTTAGTGAAGGGTAAATGACGTAGTATAGGAACTAATTAATTAGGAAAAGACCCAACTTCCCCAAAAAAAATAACTAACAACTGCCACCGACGGACCCAGTCGACAGACCGTGGTCTGACCTACGGTCCGTCCTAGTGGACCGTTAATAGTGGTCATAGACTATGATTTTGGGTCTCGAACCACAGACCCTAACCATGGACCGTGGTCTGGCCTACGGTCCGTAGGTCAGGCCGTGGTCCTGAACCCTCAGACCACTTGCTAGGAAGGAAGACCACGGACCACACCTACGGTCCGTTGTCCCTTCCACGGGCCGTGGGTGGCCGGCGTGTGTTGCACCTGCAATTTTCTGGAAACTGGTTTTTGGCCCTTTTTCGGATATGGGGTGTTACACTAAGTATTTCCAAGTGTAAACACTTTTACGTTTAAAAAAATAGGAAACCTTGATTTCTAAACAAGTTCATGAGGAGTTTTGAGCAGTATCACTTTAAGAGAATCTTTTGAGTAATTATCTCAAGTTGAGGATGAGTTATGTTTTTATACATTTGACCATGAGTTCTATATATTATTGGGAGTAGTATTGAGCACCAATATGGGGATGAGTTCAGACAATTCAAAATCCTCATAAACCATGTCTGCCAACATGGGTAAAGGATCATACTTTTTAGATAATTCCTTATTGCTTTTAAGCATAGCTTAGTGGATCCACTTAGTTGAGGATGTTCTATACCCAGGCAAGGTATAGGACAGTTCTGGCAACGTGGTCACGTAGCTCATAGTGATGGTTGTCGGTTAGAGAATCTCCCAAATAAGAGCAAAGAGTTTATTAGTGTATTTTTATATATATTTGAGTTATTATCTACTGTTTTAAAAGCTTTATATATATATTGCATCCTTTACAGTTGCTTTCATATTGAGTTGAAATGAGTTAAGGAGTATGTTTTCCCTTTTTATCAGTTCAGCTATATATCTTTATGTTTCAGTTTTCCCCTTACATGCTCATACATTAAATGTACTGACGCCATTTGGCCTGCATCTTTTCATGATGCAGATACAGGTGTTCAGGATCATCAACCGGTGCTTCGTTGATCTCATTGCAATCCAGCTAGCTTTGATGAGCCTTCTTACTTTTCGGAGGGCTTCACATTATGGTTTTTTTTTATTAAGATGTCGTGGGTCTTGTCCTGATATCTATCATAGTTATTAGAAGCTTCATAGACAATAGTAGTATGAAGAGTCTTTCACTGTCCCTTGTTGATGTTTTAAAAACTTTGAGTTGAACAATTATGTTTATTGAGTACTTCAGACTATTTTGAGTTAAATTATCATAGTAATGAGATCTTATGAGTAAATCTTTGCATTTGAGTTTCCAATGTTGTTGAGTAAGTCTTCCGCTAAGTTTTGAGCCAGGCCAAGGGTTCTCTTGGGACCATAGATGGTTCTCGAGTGTCGGCCACGTCTAGGGTGTAGGCTTGGGGCGTGACATTTCTCGTACATCATTGATCACCACCCCCAATGTATGTGGACCCTTAAATGACTTGTTTAAACTTATTTAGTTGAATAAATTTCAATAATATAATTTATTAATAATTAATCATTCTCCCTTTTAAATTATACTAGCTACGGTCTATATATAAGCATCATATTCTAGTAGGTGCAGTATAGATCAGTCTTAGATCATGATATCAACCTGTATATACCTTATTAGTGTTGAAGTGTAGATGTCGTGGTACAATCTAAACCAAGCACGTGAAAAGGTATCAACTGTCTTAATTATCTATATATTTTGACCAACAGTGACAATAGTCGATTATCCAAGTTTTACAACGGTAACAAAGTATAAATTGCTACTTTTCCAACGGTAACATTTGATTTTTTTATTGTATAAAAAGAAGGATTCATGAACTCTTCCATCTTATTCTATTTTAAAATACTTAAACATATCTTTTAATAATGTCTCAAGCATCTCAAACATCCAATGCAAAAAAGTCTTACGTTTGTCGTTGTGGTAATTCAGCTATGTTGAGGACGTCACACACCGATACGAACCCAGGTCGACAATTCTTTAACTGTGCAATTTGGGCATGCTCTTTTTTTAAGTGGCTTGAAAATGATTCATCAACGAGCACCCCATCAAAATTGAGTCCGAGACTCGAGACATCAAATTTTCAAGGCATTACCAAATTTCAAATATTAGAAAGGCTTTGATACTCCGAAGAAAATAGGAATTTGCTATTGACTTTATTCAAAGAAGTCGAAGAGTAGAGGGATTACTTTAAAGGATTGCTAAAAGACATTGAAATATATAGGGATCAACTAAAACAAAGGTTGATATTGGCCGAAGAAAAAGAGAAAGGCCAAAAAATAATATTGTATGGTTTGTTGTTAGTGGTTGCTTTTTGAAAATGTGTAACAGGAATGTAGTAGTACAATCTTACATCTTTTACTCATGTAGTAGTAGAGTCTATTAATAAAATGAAGTCCTTCTCGTATGGTAAGACAATGCATTATATATACAATTTAAGGTCAATAACTGACAACAATATCCATCAAAACAAAAATAACATTTACATAATCCAACTGTCTTAAATATCACTTCAAAACCAACTACTTCAACAACCAATTGTCTTAAAAGTCACTCCAAAAATCAACTATTTCAAAAACCAATTGTCTTAAAAATCAACCACCAAAAATCAACTATCTCAAAAACCAATTGTCTTAAAAATCAACCACCAAAAACCAACTATCTCAAAAACCAACTGTCTTAATAATCAACCACCAAAAACCAACCATTTCAAAAACCAATTGTCTTAAAACCCACTTCAAAAACCAATTGTCTTAAAATACCAATAATTACAAATGCCTTACTCATCACCATTGAGCTCCATAACAATACCATCACGTCCACTGAATTTTCATCACTGCCTCATTTTCCCTCTTCTGCCATATTAGTGTCCAAGCCTTCTTCTACATTCTTTTCCAGCTTCTCCTCTTCCTTTCCTTCTTCATTCTCTGTCATCTTTTCCTCTTCATTTTCTCTGTCTTTCTTCTCTTCCAACTTCTCCTCTTCATTTTCTTCTTCTTTCTTCTCTTCCAGCTTCTGCTCTTCTTTTTCTTCTTTGTTCTCGTCCAATTTCTCTTCTTCTTTTTTTTCTTCATTTTCTTCTTCTTTTCCTACCATTTTCTCCTCCTCTTGTTCTTTATCTTCTTCATTCATCTCTTCTACAACATCATTAATGTCACGACCCGAGCCTACATCCTGGACGTGGCCGGCACTTGAGAACCATTGCTGGTCCCCAAGCGAACCCTCATTCTGGCTGACTACAAGCGGAAGACTAACTCAAGCATACAAATCTTAAAACAGAATGAAATTCATGAAACTCAATTACAAATCTTTAACTCAAATGAATAACTCTAAATAAAAATAGAATATTCAACAAGCCAACAATAGGCAACTCAAGTCTTTAATACATTTAATAAGATAAATAAAACAGACTTCTCAAACTCTACTATCTATCTATGAAGCCTCTAACTGACAAAGATGGAAGTCGGGATAAGACCCACGACATCCTAACAACTGATATAACTGAAAAGTAAATGAAATCCTCCAGAATCAAGGAGGCTCACCATGGCTAACTCGAACTCCATGTGGTATCAACGAAGCTCCTGTTGATGATCCTGAATACCTGAATCTACATCATGAAAGAATGCAGGCCAAATGGCTCAGTACATGGAATGTACGAGCATGTAAGGAGAATTCTAAAGTATAAACATAAGCTTGAACTTGATAAAAAGGGAAACATACTTACCTCTTCTCAAACTTACTCAACTCAAGGAAAACTCAAGGATACTCAAAACTACTCAAACTTACTCAACTCAGAAGTACTCAAGGATAAGATACTCAACTCAGTAATAAGGTTCTCAACTCAGTGAAACTCAACAATAAGGTACTCGACACAATGAAGCACAGATCAACTCAAGATACTCAACTCAAGATACTCAACTCGAAGGTACTCAACTCAAGATACTCAACTCAAAAGACTCAACTCATGATACTCAAGGATAGAGCAATAGTAAAAAAAATGCAATATATATGGAAA